>DWTO01000062.1:0-29474 GCA_018244755.1 Jemadia pseudognetus
ACGGGATTCACGCAAATACTATTGAACGTTATGGTAGGGTTTCCACGCGGACGAAGTCGCGGGTGGCCTCTAGTTGTCAATATAAGTAGGTACATAGTTCTTATATAAATGTAATATCAGGCCTGTTATCCCCGAAGAGGTAGGCAGAGGAGTGTAGAACACTCCCAAGTTTCACCAGTTACGTTTACGTCCCACTATGGAATAGATGGTGAGCCTATTGCCATATATCGGGCACATTTTCAGACACCGAGCCACTACTGGAAAATCTAAATTAGAAAAATGTTATAGAGCTCGATCCGGGAATTGAACCCAGGACCTCCCAATCGGCAGTCGCGCTTGTAACTAATACGACCAGCGAAGCGGTTCTCATGTATTAGATTTATAAATTTCAGTTCACTGACTAAATGCTATAATTATCTATTTATCTAAAAAAGAATAATGACGTTTGACATAATGCGAATTATTTTATACACGGTCCGTATCTACTAATATTACATTTGCTTGCTTCTTCACATTTAAAACAGCAACTTGCCAAGCGAGTATATTATATAAAAACTATTACAGTATAGCGAGTATATTATATAAAAAATATTATTTATCACTCGATATTAACTGGATGAGTGGAATTAAAAATTTCACTACAGGACATCTTACTATCAAAAGTATTTCAAGTTAATTAACTTTCCACAGCCTAACATAATCAAAATTGAGTTGAATGACAAATCATTAAGATTCCATACAGTCCTTGAGCAAGGGACGAGATGTAAACAAAATGGACACGAGAAAAAAATCTTGAATCAGCTTGTGTATGCCGCGTCATTATTATGTGCAGTTACAATGTTTTTTTGTCGCGGCTAATGTTATGATTGCTTTTATAATCGAGCTGCATAATACGGCCACAAGACCTGCATAATACCAGTTTATTATTCCCCATGCTATAATTAATAACTCCGACGAAAAAAACAGCATGCCTTTGACCGTCCAAGGACAAGGAACTCGAGCAGACGATTCTCCGAATAATGGATATTTCATCACGATTCATACAAAAACCGTAGCAAAATTATTGATAAAATATCGCACACATGGTATAATTATTCGATTTGGTAAAACGAACGTAATCGCTCCGCTCGCATATTAAACGTGGTACCTTTACGTAAATAAAAAGATTCAGAGGAAGTCTTATCTGCCAACCGATTAAATCCGGGTACCGTCAGAAATTCTCGGGATGTAATTTTTAAGTTTGCTTAACATTAAGAGCATAATGAGGCGAATTTTGTTTAATACTCTTTTTATGTAAATTTGAACGCTAAAATGTTTCGTCGACCCAATTAACACTAAAAGTATTATTAAAAATGTAAAAAACAAATACGATACACTCATTCTTTTTGTAATCAGTATTTATTTCAACATATTTTTATTAAAAGAAACCTAACAATTGAACAAAAAAATATAATAAAGTCACGTTTAAGAAATATAACTTTGACAGACAATTACATACCTGTGTTTTTTAAGGTGTGTAGGAGACAGCGATTTGTCATATGAATAATGTATTGAGATTGACCGTAAGATAGTTATGTAAATATTTAACGATAACGAAGCAATTATTATATGTTATAATTCCAGTAGAGACGATGATAAAAACTTCCTAATTTACATTACAGAAACATTATAAACGATTACACATCGTCTGGATAAACTCAAACTATCTGCGTCTCCAATCAACGTTCCAAAATTCCTACACTTAGAGATCGTCAACTTTCCCACCAAAGATGAGATGTATCTATACATACTCGTACATACAAAATTACAAACAAACAACTGCCTTTACACCATAAACCTGTAGGACCGGAGATGCGAGGCACACAAACTCGAGGCATAAAATTAAATATTCGAGGCAATTCGATATAGACAACTATGAACACATTATTTATAACATTAAACTGAATAATTCCGTACAAGAATTAATCCTTATATCTCACATGAACACCTAAATTTAAATTTCCATCCAAGACTGTAAGCCAAAGTAATGTGTATAACGTTATATAATTCCATCATAAAAGAAATTCAAAATATTACCGCACCTTAAAATTGTCGTGTACGATATATGAATTATTTTTGCATTGAACTGCATTTTATCTCGAGGCTCATATGCAATTATGATTCGTCCGAGACTACATATAATGGCGACCGGCCAAACCTCCACTCGCTCGCGTTGATCGCTCAAGGGGTTGCAGCAAAAAGGGATATCAAATTAATACTGAATCCATAATAAATCAAAGCAGGCAGGTGGACTCGGTCGCGAGAACAACAGTTTCGCCTACGGATATCTTTAGAAATTATCATCTTGGACCATTGCAATAATGATGCAAAAGTATAAACGTCGTTTCCTTGCGATCAACCGAAATTGGTGGCAAGAATGCGTAATATTCCAATCATTTGGAAACGATTCATCCAATTTCTACCGGAGGCTACTCGATGAGAAATTGTCACGCAACAACCAAACGAGGTTCCATGAATGCTCCGACCGTTTTGCTGGCGCATTTCATTTCATCGTTAGAGTGTTAAAAACTGCACACGAACGAGAAAATTTTCGACTTTAGCATTCCTAATTTATAACGAGTTTCTAAATATTTGTACTCCTTGAAGATATGTTGGTTAAAAGAGAAATATTGATGAGGTTAACTGTTGTACTGGTTTGTTCATAAACGTACGTATTGACGAACATGTATTTGAAATAATCGTGACGGCAGTTGAAGAATAATTAGCCAGTAACGCTGTACGGAGCGTTCGTCGATTTCACAGTTTCTTATTGGCTTTTGAAAGTTCTTTCTGACCGCGTACCTGTTGTTGCGTAACTTAGAATACCTACCTTATTAACAGTAAATAGATTTTCGTACGTCTTATAAGACATTCCGATATAAATGTTGAATATTTAAATACTTTAAAAATGTTGTTAATATTATTTTAGATATTAATAAACATGTTTTTATCTGGAAAATGTGTGGCTATACGACGGTCATTATAGTGAGAAGTGCTATTCGGTCTGTCTACCAAGGGATCCTACATCCTATAACATGCTATTATTTCTTAATCTTCAAGGACAGGTAGAGATTATTCAAATTATAATACGTGCAGTTGCGTGCAGTTGCAAAATGCTTTTTTGTCTCTGATTCCAAACCAATTAAGCACTCGCGTGATTCAAATGCCGGTGTATATTTTATTCCGAGACGCCCTCGAGTATTGTGAATCCGATTTACCAACATTTTTATCGTTCTTTCCATATTCTGTTATATATTTTTCAATATTTTTTAATACAGAATTATTATTGGGTTTATAAATTATTTTTTATTGACCGTTACGTTTTTCTTTTCGTAATTTTGTCACACAAATATGATTTCGTGAATTTAATCACGTAATCACCAAGTAATACGTACCGTATGTTAACAGCTTTCGAGCTATTGTGAGTTCAACTGAATATTGAATATCAGCCCTGAGTTAAAAGCTTTTCTTTTCATTGACTATACGAAATTCATCTTTATTACAATGGACTTTAGATTCAGATCGGTATACTGATAAATCTTGTCATTTAAGCGTGGGTTGGCAAGATATATGCTTATCGTCGATTTAGCATTTCTCCGCTACTTAATCCAGTTTTTAAAGCCATTAAACTTGTAGTAGCAGTACACTGGTATTTGGTTCACCTACCTTGTGGTTTGTGGTAAATTAAATAGCCTATATTTGGACAGATTATAAATACTTTTGTTAATGTGTTTGTAGCATTCTGTAATATTTTCCGATTTATCTCAGTAAGTTTTATGTTCATATTGTCAGAAACAGAGAGATTTGAAGAGGTCTCGCAAAAGCCGCAACCAGCCCATTCCAGGATCTCTAACCACAACCATTCTGCCAGGAGTGCACGATTAAGAACAAGATTGATATTATTGTATATTCAAACTAATATATTTACCACATATTTATTGTTGTATTAGACACATTCAAACCTGATAAAATCGTAAAAAGTATTTATTTACTGACTTATTAAGTTTGGCTTTACTTTAGTCGTGTCTAACATTGCATTTAAATATTTATTGATAACAAAACAATGTTTTTGTCTCACATATCCAGCAAATCTTGTAGCTTACAAGGTTAAATTAATACGTAACATTAGGTTTGTCTGTCTCCTAATGTCCATATTAATCGTTAATACTTTTAATATCTCAATTCAACCTATACGAGAGTTAAAAAACATGTACAAAATAATTGTTTAGATAATCATCTTGATCGTAAATTAGTGTTAATTAGATATCCAGATGTAAAACTTTTTTAATACTTGTAATTAGAAACTTTCAAAAATTCAAAAATTTTCACTTTTCAGATTCATCTATAGTACCTACTTGGGGCTTTACGATTAGGTAACTTATTAAACTAAGTTACTTTATATAGTTAACGCGATCCTCACAACACGTGCACCGGAAACAATAAGGATTCCACGTTATTAACGAATACACAATTATAACGTCTATTCAATTATATTTCAAACCTATTAAGAACACAGTTATCGATATATCGAACTCATATATCATAAGTAGAGATTAGATTTTATGTTCCATTGCACGTTCCAATAAAACCACGACATTGCTGGAGTCGCGACCGAGCGAGGTACCTACTCGGAGGAGAGCTCGTTCGAAGTATTTCTGAGTTGTTTCGAGGAGCAAAGCAAACAGTGACCGTCCGGTTGTCCAAACAAACGTTCCGTGTCAACCTAACCAGCCCACACTGTTCCGTTTACTCTACGTTTAATATTTGTGCATGATCATTGTAATTGTACTCGATCTATGCGGCGCAATCACTTGAAACGATCCCTATGGACGTTAATATTGTCTATTGGTTTATATAGTTGTATGACGGACTCGAACATTTTGTCATTTTTAAACAAATGTTACCTCTGTTTGGCGTTATTGAAAGCAGCATATTGGTTACATTCCTTTAATGACACTGTATTTGGACAGGAATTATTTTTAACAATGGATTTTCTGCAAATATTCGGATGATTCGCTCCGGAGCTTCCAGAACTTTTGGCCACTCCTGTTCAAAGCCGTGGAAACGCATGGCCATTAGTAAGAAAACGCTTCGCTCATTACTTCCTTCGTATGTACGCACACGATTGTCAAACCCCATGAACAAAACAATCGCCCACCGTCATCCACGAACAAGTTTTGAAAGTTCAAAATGTAGATGCCATTGTTATTTATGAATGTAGAAGAAAGAGGTATCCCAGGCGACTTTTGTTGACCATTAATCATACGACGACGTCTGCCTCAGATAAAATCCGTGCAGTGGAGACACTCACACGTATAGGCGTTCTACACACAACATGCCAGGTAGGGTATCCTTAATCTTATTTGAAGAAATTCTCCAACGTTAATTTTTATTTTTTTTAATATTTTTTAAAATTTACAACTCTCACTACCTCTAAACAAAGCCTAACATATATTTTTTATATCACACATGAATATATTATAAACAATTATTTCGGAAATGTTGTGTGTATATTTTTCCAGCCTTTTTACAATTATCTGGCATTTTCTAAATCCCTAAAATTTCTTAGCAATAATATTGTACCCATTTAAAACTCCTAGTCCTCTTATTTTGTTAATAAAATTAATTACACTCTTTAAATAGCAATAGTACAAATTGCAAGCGCTTAGAATACCCACTGGACTTTTCTCCTACATGTTTATTTTAAATGAAAAGATAATAATGTATTACTACTTCATGTCTGAATTAATCCGTCATCTTGCTATGCTATCTTATATTTTTTAACGAATTTTTAGTACATTTAATAAATGACCAATTCAAAAATAGTATCTAATTAAACCTCGATACCCTCTTGCATATCTATTTATAAACGGAAAATAAAATACGAAGTAGTACCGAAACTGATACCGTCTTGTACGGTCAACAGTTATAGGGACCGAAGGGATTAAAGTTAGCTCTTAACCGGTTGTCCTTGGTACACCGTGCCCTGTAAAGACGTAGGCACCTTTCCTACATGCGTTTGTTTATTTTATGCTGGAGAAAACGACAGACGAAACATAAATACTATTTTATTTTGCTCCGTAGAAACCGAAGTATTCAAAGCGTAAGCCTCGTTTCAAAAAAGATTATTCGTCCTATACTCGTACGTACAAATCAGAATAAACTAAAACCTTTGAAATAGATCGAGTTGAAAAAAAAATATCACTCAGATCCCACGGGTATAAACAAAACTCTAAAATTGAAATTCATTTTGTGTCTAGCGTCGAAAAAAATTCCATAAGGCTTAACACAAAATACGAGTTAACTTCAATTATCTTTACAATAATTCCGGTCGAAAGCATATGGAAAAAAAGATGGCTCGGAGGAGACTAAAGCCAGTTTAAAAGGAAATAATCGCGTTATTTATTACCGCTGCCAGAGAGGAACCATCTTTAATCTGTTCTAAGCACGTACGGGCAGATTTCATTGAAGATTAAAAACAGATCGACTTCTAATAAGTTTTGTATGGCGATAAACTCACATACTTGTTTTACCGCGACCGGTTAATGAGCATCTTACGAGAGGTGGCATGAAATTTATATTAACAGAAATAAATTTCGTCTAGAAAGGAATTTAAATCACCACCGCTACTTAGATACAAAATGAAAACATAAAGTTATTTGCCTCATAGTAGTGCCTGGTTTTGAACGCAGGCAGCTACAACACGCTTTAAAAGTCAGTGTCTTCATAATGTATGCTATAAGAAATTATACTTTTTTTAAAACATCATTTTCTAGCCTATCCATCTGGCATCAATTCCTGAGCCGAAATTGAACCAAAACTAGATTTAGTAGCTAATGAAGTCGATTACTATGCTACGATGTACATATTACTTATATTTCCAGTTGTGAATTTAAAAAGCTTCTTGGAAACTTTGAAGGAAACCGCTGCACTTAATTATGAGAAATTTGTACTCATGTATAAACTGTCTTTATCAGTCGGTCAAGTTTAAGTCAAATCTACTCATTTTTGAGGGCAATGTCCACAGAACATTGTAAAGGACACACATGTTATTTTTTAAAGCCAGAAATATATGTATATATCGAGTAACTTGAGACACACTGAATAATATGAGACTATTAATAATTCGAACTATTAATTGAGAACACGTGGTCAATAAATTAACGGAAGATGAAAACGGAGTTGTGTAAGCCGCACGAAAACTCCAATAAACATGGACGATACAAAATTAGGAGCGATTAAAGTCAATTACGAGGAAGATAGTATTAAAACTGAATTTATGAAACC
Organism: Jemadia pseudognetus; assembly: GCA_018244755.1. NCBI lineage: Eukaryota > Metazoa > Arthropoda > Insecta > Lepidoptera > Hesperiidae > Jemadia > Jemadia pseudognetus. The sequence continues at coordinate 7,327 of DWTO01000062.1, forward strand.
GAAATTAACACTCGCCTTACCCCGTTGGCCTAATTGCACCATCACCGTGTAATAAATCATACTGAATCGAGACATAACGAAATTGTAGCAAGGATTCCAGATCTAATTGGGTCCGTACTTACGAAGCTTGGACCTATCAATATACATTGATTAATGGTATCGAGAGGCCTCAGTATAATTGCCAAGCGAGACCGTCATGAATCAACTGCCAGAGTTATAAATCTGATAACTGGAACTAGTTTTGTAACTTGAATAACATTACGGGCTACTTCGTCCAAGTCTTTCTCGTTGTCTCTCCACGTATTTCTTTCTAACACTCGTCCGCTGTATTTTAATCACCGCGGCATGTGTAAATATTTTAATATTTTTATCTTATCAACTTGTTTAATGAGTATACAGAAAGAGAACAATAAAAATAAATTACCTACCGTGTTCATCGCATGAACACGGGCGAACGTTTTGGGTTTCTTTTTGTAGAATATTAAAGTTTCGGTGTGCAAATACCACCACTTTGAACGAGTTGGAAGTTGATTATTAATCTAATCTACAATTACATCAAATAAAAGTATGAAAACGATGCATCCATTTATAAAAACAAAGGATATCGAATTTCGGAAAACCAAGCGGATTGTAAAATTAGATAGTGTTTCGGAGCAACTCAAGCACGATCAACTTTAGTATCGACTATCTTACAATTTTTTGTTCGCTTGTCAGGCGCCACCGTTTTTTAATATTAATGTTTTGTTTACCAAAATTCGATTTCTCAAATTACTAATTAATGACCCAACTGTGAAAAAAACTTATAATTTATAGTTGCTTATTCGACTGTTTAGCTAGCATGTCACTTACTTCTTTAAAAAAATATATTCGAGACACCACATTTATTTAAAAAAAACATTTTTTCTCGACAGTTCATTGATCTTGTACTCGTATATCTAATCTACCTACTTCTTGCATTAATTTTAAGACTAACAATACCAGTTCAGTGAACTATTTCATATTGTACAAAATAATCGTCTTTGCACTTGGGCCGGTGTCAGTTGAAGCACTGTAGCGACGCTTCTTGGAAGTGAACTTGCTGAAGCAGTACTTGCTTAGAGCTACATAAAGCACCTGTCACACTGGCGCATAGTGTAGGTGAAGTACAGTGCAATGAATGTACGCGTCACTCAAAGGTGAAATTGAGTGTGAAGCGGCAGCGGCCAGCCGTCGCTCCCATTAAGTTGCTCGGACTGCGCCCGCGCCGATAACCGGCTTCGGATGCCTTATTGTAACCTACTGGCAACATGTTCTACTTATTGTAAACTGTTTATATCTACAAAACTGCTATGGAATACTTAGTTATGTGCATCAGAATGATATGGTTCTACTAATAGAGAATATAAATGAAAATCCTCATTATTTACTGCAAATTGTGTATATTATACATAATAGCATGTTAATGCTATATTACGAGTCTATTTTTAGTTCAGGACTGGAAATTTATTGTTAATTTTTTTTACTGAAATGTCTATACACTGTGTAACTATAATAAATTTCTGGCCCCTACATACAACATCGCGTGCGTCCGACCACTCGGCTGCGGTCCATTAGTATATTCCATTTATTTTTTGTCCACGTACCTGTCCGGCTTTGGGGATTCGACTTTTTATATAGTCCCGCGACGAATACAAAATTTCTTTGGTATACAACAAAAATAAACGATGTGCCGTGGAACTATGCACACTAGACTAGTTTGGTTATTTTTCCATTAAGTTTTTTCACTGTTTCAAATGGAAAAGCAATGACTTTGTTATTTCAACTGTTTTGTTACGATGGCGTTTCCACATAACGGCTCGCTTATTTAATAACAAGAGGCACATAACAAGACAATAACAGCATAACAGAATAATACGAATTACATAGTCGTTTGTATAAACGTAACATAATGTATATAAATCTATGCATATATTTTTTTAAATTGTTTGTGGACATTTAATAACAAAAATTAAAATAGGTTTTTTTACAAAATTTAAAATCAAGCTTGAACTTTTTAATCTAACTTAACTACACATACTACACAACAACTACAAAATTTCTTTACTAGAACCATCGCCAACTAAGAACATAATTTGTGTGTGTATCTGACCTAAAATATTATTTGTTTTATAGTAGGTACTCTCATTACCATTAACTCAAAAACAAAATTTAAAATAAAATCAAAACGCATCACATACAGAAGCGAAGCCGTAGGCGAAGGCTGTCTTCAATCTCATTAGTGTAGGCAGAGATCGTTACCAAGGCCCACCTCAGTACATTAATGAGATATGGAAAGGCACAAAATCTATTGAGCTACATACAGCTACATGAACAACACTAATGATGTATTATTTTCAACCACACGCCTTATTTGTTTGGATGATTTTAAAAGTATATCTATCTATGTTCAACAAATATAGTCTCATGTTCAACAATTATCAAGAGAAACTTAACGGCGTAAAACAATTTTAACAAACTTTAAAATATTTGTTGATGGTGTTGCTCATTTCAATCCATTAAAATAAAAAAAATATATAGTTGTGTGCATTAAAATTATACAGTATTGTAGGCCGCATTTAACATAAATTTGACTTCATAAAAGTGGTTACAGTAAAAAATTTGTTTCTTTGTTAAAATTGTTTGTGTAAATTGTTGTATTATGTTTCTAAAACAATGTTATTTGTGCCATAGGGAATGCTAGTTTTTAAAAAGGTTTACGTATGCGGTAAATAAAAAGTATAACAAATACATTAAATAGGCACACAAAACAAAAAGAAAACACAATGCAAGAGCTTAGCTTAAAAAATAGGAACAAAATTACGCGATAAAATTTCACAAAAAAAAACAAAAACATGTCCGCTCACTGACATCTGATTCTGTTAAAAGCTGCAGTGCAAAAAATAGAATTGTAAGAATGCTAATATAACTTGCGGCTGTTGCGAAAATATACTCAGCGAAGCACTTAGCTTATTTGCATTATGTTGTACACTTACATGGTGATGTTTTGCTACTGCTTGTTTGGAGTCGATGATCGATTCAAAAGAAATATATATATAATACAAATATTCAATAGGTCAACTGCTACATTTCTCGCCTTTTCCATGAGCAATATTCATCTCGTATATATCTGCATTGTTCTTCAAATGTACCTCATACATTGTAACAATTTTTATATTCATTATTTCCTAATTCAGAATTTCAACAAAATCTGCCGAGAGCGTATTAAGTAACGAACACATTTTCTTTTCCGAGCCCCAAACCATTAGCCTCATTCAGAAGTACGGCATTAATCATACCAAAGTGGCGACAAAAACGGTACAGTTCCATCACTGCTTCCGAGAGCTGGTGTCAATAATCTCGGTTAAAATCCGCACTATTCTAATGTTAATTAGCTGAAAGTCAGCGTTGGCGTTCGTTCTGACTACGCTATAGGTAGCGCAACAATAAATCGACTTAAAGGGAACCAGCTTAGTTGGCTGTAAAGAGATAAAGCGACGCGTGGGACGACAGCCAGTGAAGAACAGTTGCTCGGGATCAACCTTTATGTACACTAATATGTATGTACGTAGTCATCTGCAGCGACTCAACGACATTTTAACGTGTAATCGTGTCGTAGTTTTGATTTTCGATGCTTTCTTTGTTCTTTTTTTAAACAAAACCTATTGAACTGGACAAGAAATTGTACTACATATAACATTATTATGTATATAATAATGACAATCTTATAATACGATTTCAAGATCAGTAACATTAGTAGGTAGAATTTTTGATTTGTAAAGATTTTTTGAATTGATTTCGAGATTTACCTTTTTTGATATTTACACATTTACTTAAAAAAAATCTTATTTGTTTTTCTAATAATAGCTCGGAGTATAGACATGTGCCTGGTGTATGGCAATAGACTCACCAGCTATTCCATAGTAGAATGGAAACGTAACTGGTGAAATGTGGGAGTGTTCTACATTCATCTGCCTACCTCTTCGAGGATTACAGGCGCGATGTTGCGTTTATTTTGATATTTTTATGTACATACTTACTACCTTTATATGACTTTTTTACCACTCATAAAATTTACAAAATCTTATGCCTTTCAGCTCAAAGGCAAAAAATTTACAATATCTTATGCCTTTCAGCTCAAAGGCAATTTTTAATAATATAAACTATTGTGAAGATAGTTCTTTTATTTTAGTGGAGCCTCGGATTTCTATTACATTTGAATAAAATTCCACATCATACAACATTAACGTACGATCTACAGAGTAGATAAGCCCCACTAGTACCGGTAGAAGACCTTTGGTGACTATTAAGATTGTGTTTCGATGCGTTCGACTGAAATTTATATAGTAGGTAATATTAGTGCAGCTTCCAATAACAAAATCCGCCACTTGATTATACAAATCGGCAGATAATGTTAATTCAAACTATTTAAGCGTCTCTGATTTAGTTACGACTGGACAAGGCTTTTAGCCAAGCCGGACTATAAATTTATGTATTGACTGTCGCTACCGTTTTGTGTTTGTGTGGGTTTGAATACAGTTAGGTACAATTTTTTTTTCCAGATAACACTTTAAAAATATCACTGTAATGTAGAATTTGTAGAAAAAAATACTTTTATTTTAGAACATAATTTATGCCTTAGGGTGGGTTTCTTGATGAAATTGATATAAAAATCGTCGTCTAAACATGTAGAAGTATTTGCGTGTAATTTAAGTAAGTTCGCGTACCTTAAAACATCCACGTAATTTTTTTACTTACCACACTCCTCTGCCTACCTCTTCGGGGATTACAGGCATGATGTCAGGTTACATTTAAATATAAGGTTTCTTTGTCTGTTTTATGATTCACATTTTATGTTACCGCAAAAATAACTTAATATCATTTGTTGATGTTATCTCCGCGATGTTTTTGCATGTTGTGTTGCTTCTGTTCGTAGTTTTTACAGATTTTCTCACTTACCTGCATAAGATAAAAAGATGTAGATAATCTCAAAATGCTTCAATAAAAACAAGATAGACAATGTTTGTTAAACATTTATCCTATTTGTTACAATTAAACTTTACCAACAATTACTGTACGTTCTGTAGCAATTAACTAATATTTACCAGTGTAACTTTACATGATATAATATATTACACACACTTTCAGCTCATCTTTTTCATTTGTCTTTTTTAGTCCTTTTATCTCACTCGTTATTATTTAATATATTACAACACCGAATTTGAGTGCATTCGTTGCATAATTAAAACATTTGTTTTTATTGTACTTAAAATTTATTTTCATTTTGAACTTGCTGAATTTTTCGCTTCGATTTGGACGAATTATTGTTCTTACGTAATTACGTAAAATAATATAGGTACCTACGTGTTTGTAAAATGTAATGAAAATTTTCTTGCAGTAAGTCTTTAATTCTTCTGATACTAAGAGGAGTGTCCGACAGAGGAACAATTAAAAGGGGCAATGATGATGTAGGTACAATACAATCTTTACTACCTTCTTATTACTTCCTAAATTCAAGAATGTTAGCTTTCTAAAACTAGTTCTCAAGTTTGATAATATTAATATAAGAACATTATTCATTTCCAATTATTTCACTCTGAACATAAATAAATAAGAATTTCACCTAAAACTAATTGCGTACGCAGTGCCGATAGCGGCATCAATCCTACTAGGAGGCTGCGCGGAGATGAGAGGCCGATGACCCGCCGCATTCCGTCGGACCTGCTCTCTTTACTTATATGTTATATTGAACGTCCGTAATTAGTATTTGAAATCCCACAACAGTTGAGTAAACTTCTAATTCTAGTTCGAATTATAATTAGGTTTTTCTTTTTGATATATACTAGCATTAGAGTAAAAGTAAGTATGTATACTAACGATAAAATAACAAGCATTTCTAATAATATTTAGTAAAACACACATCATCATCAGCTTATCTCAGTCCATGCTGAAATTAGGCCTCCCTCAAACAGCGCCATCGCGCCCCGTCCTATATACTTAATATGTAGGGGACTTTTTCTTATACATACATACATACATATCCCTTTCTACATACATACATATCTATTTCTCATACATACATACAGTCCCTTACGGGGTAGGCAGAGAGCACCGAGTGCCAAATAGCTATATCCTTACATACCTGCCGCGCCTCCTTTTTATTAATTTTTTTTCCTGACTATTTTTTAATTACATATTTTTAAGATTTATATCTATGCGTCTATATACCTATAAGTCTTATGACTTTTAAAAATATAATATTTTGAACATGTAACATGCAAGCTATGCTCTACCGCTTTTTATATAAATATACATAATTAAAATAAATGTACTTTGATAATTCAGTTTTTATATGAAGAAATTTAAATTATATTTACAAATATTTTAATATCTTGATGTTGCCTTACCTAGTAGTTTAAGGTTTAACTTTAAAGAAATCTTGCCCAGTTAGTGTATCAGAATAAACTGATTATAAAGCGGTTCATAAACGAGGCAAGAATAAAAGATACCTTATACCTACACATTTTGATCATTGGCTTTTTGCTCATTCTTTTACATACTTTTAAAATGAAATTTTGAGTGTTATGTAACTGGTTTTTTAATATGTTCCCATAAAAGCAATTGTGCTTTTGACGTATTCTGGTTCCTGGAAAGCTACAAATGTTAAAAACTTTTATACCATAAAAAGTAATCATTTCAAGAAATATTACAAGCAATCTGTTACAATTCAATTTAAAAAAATATCGCTTTCATTATTAACGGAATTGAAATCGAATTTTATATTATTAATGTTATTTAGTAGTTATGTCTTTAATCTTCCTAACATTGTACATATTTCCTTTCCGGAAATGTTTCATCTCTAAGAATATTACTCGACTTTAATTACTATATTCTCTTGTAATAGAATATCTACTGCCATCTGTAAGTATGACTGCATACTTCGTTTTGGTGCCAGATGGTCGACTCTATTCACACTTGAAATAAGAAAAAAAATCTATTGAGAGAAATTGATTCGATCCGTAAAAGTTGCTGGGTTTCATAGACCTAATGGTATTTCAGAAATTCCTTTTTTTCACACATTGCTTGATGTAGGACTTAGTTTATCAGGTAAGCTCACTTTGATTATATTGTTTGGATCTATCTTGTATTTGAGTTTTAAATTTGCTTGTTATAGGTAGGTACTTATTTTACTTGTGTTCAATACACTCACTAAGCACAACAACTTTTATGAAGTAATCATAAAAATAAACCTAAAATTAGACCTATTAATAATAACATATTTATTTATTAATGAATGTAGAGTAAGCATAACGTTTATAATATTCAGAACGTTAATGTCTATGTCAGTTCTAGACATTCTTAACTCTGTAACCGTTACCGATCGCTGTTCGATAGGCAATCTCGAACCCACGATTGGTTTGAAAAAAAAATCGTTTCTGACCCGGATCGATGGCAGAAATACCACCACGCCGTTTCAGTTTTAAAACGCTTTAACTTTTATCACGTGGACGTTACAATTTTAATTCGCGTTTTAAATTAGTACAGAATCGTAAAAGCAATTTGCGTCGAAAACTTTAAGCGATCAAAGCCGTATCGAGAATCGTTTGACGCCATATTCGCAGCGCTGTCACAACAGCTGTAGGTACGTACTGTTTGGTAAACGAAACGAGGACGTTTTTTGAGAACCTGTTTCTCGCACAGGCGAATGCCGACGCGTTTCCTCAATGAATTTCGTACTTGAGAACACTGAGATATTTTTTCTTGAGCGCCGCAGTTGACTGACCGACTGTTCAATTGCCAGAGACATAGTCGTTACCGTGATACCAAAAGCAAACCTAAAACCGTTTCTATATCATGAGTCACATTACCATTTCCCTTGACGGCGCTATAGTAAGTGTTTCTTCCACCAGCACGCATTATCCGACCTGTAACCGTAATGGAAAATATTTTTTAATGTAAGCCATTAGCGCGAGACCACAGTCGTCTGTAATTTCGAGCTTCACTTTTTTTAATCTCCGCGCCGTGCCTTGATGGGATTCTGAGCGACTGTCCATCGTGATCCTTATCTCGAAGTATAATAAGAAGAGACAGACGTTACTTATATTTTATTTAACGTCAAAATTGATCGAATTGGTGTGATAAGAGCGTCGGCTGGGAGAGATTTGTTTATATCATTATGTATATTCTTTACGATAATCTTGGTTTTTTAGTCACAAATTTAGGGTTTCGGGTTTTGGAGTTCTGAAGTTGCGTTTTTTTAATATCATTTTGTTCCTTTATTTGATTATGTGTTTTCAAGATCGCTAAGTACGTATGCTCGACGCCGGAACGTAATGTTTAGTTAGTGAGAATTGTGGATTTTATTGTCTCGGCTGGTGAGGCGAGCGTTTTTCTATGTAACTCGGTAATTGCCTTGTTAATTTGAATTCGTTGGCGGTCTCTTTGATGGCTGAAGTTGTTTGACCGGTGGTTACGAATCCGTCATCCGCATACACACATTTTAATTCATTTCAGAATGAAGACATGGCATTCGTAAAATATTTCTAATTTATTGAAATTGGGTTTGATAGCGGCATTTTAAACGATCTATTCATTGTTAATTGGACCACATTGAATTCATTTTAATACCTTATTTTAAAGTGCCTTTTATTTCATCAAACATAACACTAATTAAATATGCATTTGCCTGTGAAATTAAACTTATAATTTAAGGCCCTGCACAACTTGCACAATTTACGATTTGATACAATGTAAGAAATCTTAGATAATGGATCATATTCTAAAAGTTCAAAAAGGTTCTATATTTTCGTAAGCATAAAATACATATTTTACTCGCTCCCCTCGAATCCGATATATAAAGCGTCAGGTACCTACATAATGCTTAAGAATAATACCAAACGGAATAATTAAAATTTCCATATTTGACCGTGAGGTACTGGTAATTGAATAGCCGAGTGCCCAACCTCCTGTTCTCGTCCGCTTAAGTTTACATAAAACCGGTCTGTCTATCCATCTCAATATTTGCGTGACGGTTAGCAAGGCTTTGCATTCTTAGTTCATTCATGACGTTTTCTGATATTGTACTGAAGTACTCATCACAGAAGTGTTACTTGGATAACATTAAGATTGAATTACTGTAACTTCGATTAATGTATTTAACTTAAGTAATTGGCTTAAAATCAAATTTTAGTGCATATAATTCCTAGACGAATAGAGTTAAAATGCAGACTAAAAAATATAGAAACCTGGAGGTAATATCGTAATTATCGCTAGTAAGGAGAGATATATGAAAGCGTTACAAAATATGAAAAGGAAACTTGACTGCTTCATTGGTAGAGTTGTTATAAGTGCGACCACTGAGGGCTCAATTCAAATCCTGGGTTCAAATTCTAGATTGGCTATTATTGAAATATTCTAACTGGTATTTCTAGAAGTGGCTCGGAGTTTGAATTTGTGCCCAGGATGTAAAGATAACTGGTGAATCGTGGGAGTGAACTACACTCCTCTGCCTACCTCTACAGGGATTACAGGAACAGCATTCATAGCATAGCGAGTGGAGAATCCACCACCCGATCGGGGAGTTCTGGCTTAAGAACCTTACAATCGCCTCTCGCTATACCAAATGATGTCCGCTTCACTGATTAAATGCGATAAAGAAAAACATTGTGAGAAAACCTGTAATGTATCAAACCGCACTTGTCCAATAGGGCTCACTATGGCCTTACCACTTCTTATTTTAAGAGGGGATCCGCCTCTAGTCCACTCGTTAGCGATGAATCGGTTCATTGACTATGATGAAAAATATTTCCTTACAATGAACATCATTATCACTATAATATATAAACGTTATTTATAAATACAACGAATATAATTTTATATTTCCTAATATTTTAAAACGCACAATTTATTAAAACGAATTAAACGTTAAAAGCTGCGGATTAGAATCGTGACCGCAGTGCGATAACCGTTTTTAATTGCAAACGATAGATCTCCGTCCGCCATTTATACCTACGGGTAATATCTAACTTTAAATTGTGATGGGAATTTATAAAAACTTAAAATATTTGCAATTTGTTAGTCTACGGCCTTAGCTCTTCTGAAAGATGACCCGTGTTTGCGTGATGCGATGAAAGGATTGACGATGATCTCCATAGTGAAGTGAAGATGATGGTGTTCATTGTGGAGGTGGTGATGTTCATGTTGAAGGTGATTTTCATGGTGATGAAGACGATGATCAGATTATGTAAGATGATGTTTATAGTGAAGATATTGATGATAAGAAAAATGTGCACTTGTATATTAGAAAACTGCATAAATATTATTAATTTCTTCATAGAAATTAATTGAAGGCTGTTGGAATTTCTCTTATACAGTTTTATTACTTAATTTAAAAATTGATAAGCTTCTTGCATATACATATATCGGAAACCTTCAACAGAGATTAATTAGACAAGTACTCACACTACTAAACTATCACAACTTTTATTTTATCGTCACTAGAATAATTTTTTGAAGGTTTTATACCATAAAATGTCAAAGACTGAATTATCTGCATCTTTAACGCCATTAGAAACGCTGAGGCGTTTAAAAAGAATCCGCAACAGAATACCACAAGAACTCGTATGGAGATTATCAAACAATCTGTGAAACCCAAAACCAACTTCGGAAAGGTCATTACACTTTTTGTTTATCTTTCATAGAGTAAAATTATTCACGTGATGCATTCTTGGCGCGACAGGGGAGGGATCTCGTGACATTATCGTCATTACTTTGTGTTGGAAATGTATGTTGTTGTTATTCGAAGATTTATTTAAATAAAATGTAAACGTAACTGGTGAATTGTGGGAGTGTTCTACACTCCTCTGCCTACCTCTTCGGGGATAACAGGCGTGATGTTACGTTATTTAAATCACATTAACAATCTGCACATATATTTAATTAAACTATTTTGTTCTATTCCACATTGTAGTATGGTAAAAGTAACATTATGCCTTCAATCCGTGAAGTTGTAGACAGAGGAGTGTAGTGCAGTGCCACGTTTCACCAGTCATGTTTAGTAAAAAGAATTTCATTATAGTATTATAGTGAATTAATTATATTGGCTTTTTCTTACATTAATAATAAACATAAATGTTAACTGGTTGAGAATGCTTGTAGCATTAACTCCGCCTTCCTCTCTATTCTATTATAATCATAACGAATAATAAATAAATATATAATATATCCAAAGAGAAGTTAATTAATAACAGCGGTAAGCAAGTGACTTCTTAGTTTAGCAAATTATAGAGTTATATCATCATTGCAAACAAATTAATAAAAAGTGTTTATTTTTATATTTTTTTCTACTAAAATAACAACACATATCTCCTGATATTTTCCTCAATAACTAATTGCCGTTACTAACTGCAATCCGTTTGGGACTGTCGGAGAATTGGTTTAGATTCTTCAAATATTTGTATCAAATGAGGCCCGTAGTGTACGTCGAATTGTCCCGTATTTTTATAAATACGAGTATAAATTGAACGTAATCGCTAACAGTTTCCTTTACGACGTTCTCCTTATTCAATACGTATTTGTCGTATTATTGTTACTGGTGTGAAACCACCAACCCTTAAAATCTTAAACTAAATTCAAGATAAAAAATATGTTTGACTAGAAGTGAAAGCTTTCATATGTAATAGTATATTTTTTTAATCCATTAATGTGTTCAAGTCACTAGCTAGTCACTTTAATGTGGCCTTTACTTCATCTTATGTGTCGATTTTCATCGAATTTAAAATTAGAATTAGTGCGATGACTCCTTTTTTTATTTAAAATATGAATTTTAAAACTCATTGGCACCAGCAACCCAATACCGAGGCGGGCTGTTAATAATATTAATCGAAGCGATTGGCCACAAAATGCTTTTAACGTAATTCGATTCGGCCGAACTGAAACCTGTGGAACGGAACCAGCTAAATTTGAACTCCTCCGCTCATTGTTTTGTTACGAAATATAGGGAGCGGGGAGTATTAACAGAGGTCTTGGGAGGGTGGTACGCACACTTGCGCGTGCGTCGTCGCCGGTCTCGCCTTGAGACTAAAGTCTCGAATTACCCGGATCACGTTCAAGGTGCGCCTGCACAGAATAGTGGTCACCGGAGGTAAATTATGACGTCGTGCCACAACGTTGCGTGGAGATATGCCCACTTTGACAATATACCTGACCTTCCTGGCGTGTTTGTACGTAGATAAACGCTATTTACGATACCAAATTGATTTTTAACGTCACACACTTTATAATACCAGCTTTTTTTATTGAGCACTGGTTTATACAAAATCACTTAGATCTAATGAAATGGTAAAAAACAAAACAATAGAAATTAATTAAAATCAGTAATTTTGTATCTGCGGTCTGTAATACTACGCTATAAATAATCTTCGGTTCATTTAAAGATCTCTGGAACTACATTCGATATACTCCGCCTCTACTCAGACTTTTAATTAAAGTTCGATATTTTATGGTATGAATCATGTAAACGTTTTCGATGTTCATCTGTAATATAATATTCCAATATTACAAAAACGGGATCTGTTGAAAGCATGTTCTCAATTTTACTTTCCTTGTTACAGGTACATTCATTCAAAAGAGAAACCATTCAAATGTACGGAATGCGGGAAAGGCTTTTGTCAATCAAGGACCTTGGCTGTCCACAAGATTCTTCATATGGAAGAGTCTCCACACAAATGCCCTGTATGTAGTCGAAGCTTCAACCAGCGTTCGAATCTCAAAACACATCTTCTCACGCATACCGATCACAAACCCTATGAATGCAGTTCATGCGGAAAAGTTTTCCGAAGAAATTGCGATTTGCGACGGCATGCTTTGACTCATGCTGTTGGTGATGTACCACCCGGAGATGTATTAGATGTGGGAGAAGAGGATATTGGAAGACCGGGTTCACCGATCGAACCAGGATTCGACGATGAAGATCCAGACCTATCGTCGCCTGAACATTCGCCAGTTAGAAGAGCACGTTCTTCTTCGATTGAAAGTATAGGTCGTGCACAAAGTGAAGAACGACCTAGAAGAGTATCTCCCTCTCCAGTTGAACGTACTCATTGTCATCACAATGAACCTCGAGACAGAGCAAGTCCTTATACAATGCGTCCACAACATCCAGAAAAACATCGAATGGGAAGTTCAGAAATATACGAGAAACGAAGATATACCTCTGATGAAATTATAGAAAAAGAAATGCGGTACAACGATATTACTGAAGTACAAGTACGACATCCACAATTACAAATTAGAAGAGACTTGCATCAAGTCACTCCTCCTGAACAATCAAAGATTGTTCAAATGGGCAGTCCAACTATAGATCCAGGACCTTCAGGAATATACATGAGTCCATTTAGAAAAAGAAGTCATCCACCCGATATTGGCGATAATGTAAGAACATGTGCTTCAGTTTATCGAAGTCGATCTCCAGAGCCAACTAATTTATCAATGCCTCGACCGCCTATCGGAGGTGGTGATGTTGTTGTTGGAATACCACCACCATTACTAGGTATGCCATCATATCACAAGTTCGGACTTCCGATGCCACCACCTCATCCACAAATTGCTTATGGACCTGTGCCTCATACAGTGTTGGGTCCGCAACAAACAGTTGCTCAGGATTTGATTGTAAAACATGCTCCTCCGAAAGATACAGTTCCGAGTACTTCCACAAGTGTTACTAATTGTAAAGACATTCCTCAGATAAATTACAAAGAGCCAGACGAACCGAGTTCTAGCTTGATAGCAAACGGCATAAAGAATATTGTAGGTATTCAACCGAATACAAAACCAAAACCTGGGACAAGCCAGTCCTCTGGGCCTAAGAAGGGTTTCAGTATAGAAGATATTATGAGACGTTGATGTTAGAAAATATATTTTATCAATGTATCGTTAGACGGATTTGTAAATAGGTTTAACTATAAGTATTTTTCGCTATTTAAGCTTAGAATTACTTTGATGAGTATTATTAGTTAAAGATTCATTTTAAAGCTATGTAAAATTATTAGAGGCATGATTGTACGTATTTGCGACGCGGATTTGGTTTTCGTAAAGATCTCATAAAGTTTGTTTGTGCAGTGTTTTGTTTACCTCCAAATTTTAAAAATGTAGTATATCAAAATTTTAGGCCATACTTTATTAATAGTGATGTTACGTTGAATTTCAAATTATTAGTTAGTAACATTTACGAATGTATCGGATGTTATATTGTATTTTTGATTTAAGTTACTATCGATATAAGAATCGGCGGTTCAAAAGTTGTGTATGTTATTTATTATTTAGATATTCGATATAATAAAATGGCAATGTTAGATTAGTTTTAGATTATTAATTTCGAACTAAGATATTTTGCATTTCATTATAAGTACACGACTTAAATTTCGAGGCAACACAATATTATTGCATTATTACATTTTAGTATCAGTAAATGAGACTACTCTAATATTAAAGTTTATTTGGATTAAGTCAACTTTTTGTCAGTAAAACACAAGTTCAGCAATAATATCACCGTGTGTGAAACTGTACTATTTATTTTTGATATAACATGATATTATGAAGGAAGGACGTTAGATTGTAGCTGTTGCTCAGATGATGTTTCTATTAGTTACGATTAATTTAGTTTTGTATAAATTTATCTTTATCTAAATAAATTATAAAGAGAAACAAGCTGGTATTATTGAGTTGAACTAGAATAAATTTTGAAGAAATGCAGAGACTTTTTTTAGGTATGTACGAATCTATTTTTAAATCACTCAAAGACAGGAAACACTGTAGTTTAGTAAAGGGCACAATTTTAATTTTTTCCTTCATTTGATTTCCTTAAGCACGCTTATTCAAAAATAGTTTCGAGGTTTAAGACTATTATTTTAAAATGACTAGGATGGAACACTTAAAAAATTTCACGCACAGAAACACATTTAACACAGAAGGCAGGCCAACAGTTCTTCCCACATCGAGTCCAAGTCGACGCGGGTCAAAAAGCATATCTCGTGTCTACTATCTACACAGTGTTGTGTTGCGGTACATTCCGAAGATATCGCGTTACGAATACACTTGACAACTCTTCATCACGGTTGTAAAGATGCAATTATATATGCAAAATGATTGTGCTTAGAGCAATCACTCAGCTCGTAACGATTACTGGGAATGTTACTACTAAATGGAAAACAGAAAACAGCCTATTATATCTAAGGAATATTTCACATGATGTTCTTTATTATTTTTACTATAATATCACACTGTGTGGCTTATGGACTAACAGAGAGCACCGAACATCAAATATCTCTCTCTACAGACCTCATGTCCTTATCCTATTATAGACAATATATTGTAATTTCTCTATAAGCGAATGAAAATATACTACTCGATACGAAACTGCTCGAAAAGAGCTGTTGGTCGTGTGGCTGCAAGTGCGAGTACCTACTGATCAGGAGGTCTTAGGTTCAAATACCTGGCCGGGTGCTAACGGATTTTCCTAGCTTACATTGTACAGTAGAAACTTGTAGTACTTGCATTGTATGAACATTTACTGAAAATAAAAACGGTATATAAAGGAGATAAGAACTAATTCAAAAAAAAAACAAAATCCCATCCTCGTCGCCACTGAGGTATATCGGAAATAAACACACAGCTCACACGGATGCACGTTTATTACTGAATAGGAAACGTTCTGACAGCGGCGTTATACGCGTATATACGTACAAGTATAGACATATATAACAATGTCGCTATTAGAAATTTCTAACAGTGGATCGGTATGTGAATTGTGCCCGGTTTATGGCAATAGGCTCACCCCTTATTCCAGTGGGACGTAAACGTAACTGACTCGTTACGTTAACTCAAACGTGAGTGTAGTACACTCCTTGGCCTACCTGTTCCGGTATTACAGGCGTGATGTTACATAATTTATAGCAGGTGCCTTTTCAAATGAATTTATTTCCTATACTTTATGCTATATTTCATTATTCTTATTGCTATCGCATGCAAAACCGGGTGATGTAACATGAGTACAAGCGTGTTGTTACGTATGCTGTATTTTAGATAAGAAAAAATTCTCATTACTATGAGTTAAAGGATTTACTGACTAGTGGAAGTATTTGGGCGAAAAAAGAGTAAATGAACAAGGACCTCGCCTGGGTTCAAAATTAAAGGGTTATAGTGTACATTTCTTCAGTTAATTAATTGGCAATATGATCACCACATATACCATGATGTGACGTAAACGTAACTGGTGAAACGTGGGTTGTACACTCGTCTGCCTACCTCTTCGGGGACTACAGGTGTGATGCTACGTTAAATTAATTACAATATAGTAGTAGTATTAATATTTTTTACTGCGCACAAAACATGCGGCGATGTAATAACATCAGACTATAATGATTTGAAATCACTTTGGAAGCTATGGTCATAAAATTGAACGCAATTCTCAGCATAGCTATAATCAAGATGACTAAAATGTGTTTTATTTTAAAAAAATATAATTAAATTAACAAATTTAAGTTAGTCGTGCATGCATGGAATTTTATTAAAACCAAACTTATTTTAGTAATCGTACCAAAAAAAACCGTAACATCACGCCTGTAATCCCCGAAGAAATAGTCAGAGAAGTGTAAAACCATGCTTCACCAGTAATGTTTATATCTCCCGATGGAATAGATGGTAAGTGTACTGAGATATACCAGGCATAAATACGCCGAAACATAATTTAAAAAAAATCTACTATAAAAGTTGGAAAACATAATTCAGTTTAACAAATATAAATTAGTCATGCATGATAATCTTGTTGACATGGGGTCTTAATAAAATAAACCCTATTTCAATAATCAAGTCTGACATTAACACATTAAAGTGCGTAGACTAATAGTTTACTTTCACATATAATTTAAATTAAGATATATAATTAAAATACACGATTATAAAGCAAGCGTTAAGGTGGCGTGTATTAATTAGTAAGCGACTAAGCGATTAGTAAGCGACTAAGCGATTAGTAAGCGACTAAGCGATTAGTAAGCGACTAAGCGATTATTAAGCGACTGTATTATTTTTTTATTATTATAAATTAGCGATATTCGCAATAACGTTTGAAAAACGAACTACCGAACTACTGCACTAGAACTAATATGTTCTGGAAAATTTCCATTAAAACAGTGTGGTTATATTACAACTATACAAGAAGACGAACAAAAATGGCGCCTCTTTACAAGATAAAACGTGTTGCGTTTACGAGCGCCATTTTACGACGGCCCGCGCGAGGTTCATTTTTGCTACTTGACAGTTTATGCAAATCTCCAGCGGCGGATGAAAAAAAACACTATACACATACACTTATACAACTATATGTCGTTCGTTCCTTCGATATTTTAATCCGGCCGAGGTGAAAGCACCGTACGAGGTGGCAATCAATAACGCCGCTCGAAATGTGCGCGGACTGTGAATAATTGTTAGAGCATCCGATTCGTATTAAGTGTGGCGTGCCGATTAAATTCTCTTTTCTATATAATCGATCGTGTCGATGACTTTAATTTACACGACGATTGAATTATAATGGCAACAGGCATGCACGCCGCGGGAAACGCTACTGCCGATGTAGAAGCCAATATGCGGTAAATTTTAATCATTGCAAACGTACTTTGTAGTGGACAAGCAATCGTCTCTTCCACTGGTGATATAACGTTAAGTTCAAATTATATTCAGCATAGTGTCAAATTTCTTAGGGTAATCGGAATTCACTGAGCAGTGTAAAAGTAGTTTCATTAATAAAACCCAACTGAGAGATATTTAAATTAATTCGAAATTCTCATTCAAAATTTGATGCCTATAGTATCGTATCCCGCGCTTTACGTCCACCGTGCTGTTTCATTATGATCGTTTAAATCACATGTTATTTAATTTTACTACACGGGGTGTGCATGTTCATAGACTAATTAAGTAAAAACCTAACGAAGCCTGTAATTCAACGAATGCACCTGAACTTGTTTAATCACGCACTGAATAAGCACTACGCAGTCTATAATATTATTAGTTCATAAAATTATCAACAGGATGTACAAACTCATAGAGAAAGTGTTTAAAACTTTAAACCAATACTGACGTATATAAACCTTCGTGGTTTAGGTATAACTCATTTCCGCCTTCCGTGAATATGAATGTTGCCATGACACAAGAAAGCAGAAGGTTTTTTGTGCTATTTGCAAAGATTAAATTAACGTATGGCATATCAATAAAAACTTATTGCAAAAATTGGAAATTTAATTATAATTGTACATAAATATCAAAATGGTTCGAGGCAAAATAAGCAATTTTAAAAAAGGCAAAAAAGAAAACAACATTTGATATTATAATGCTCAATTTGGCAACACTCGAAAGTGTCCTTTAAAACAAAATTAAACCAACAGTCACTGATACATCATGTACAGTGGAGTATTATAATATACACATTAATAAAAACACTCTCAAGTAGATACTACAGTAACGTGATATAGAAAAGTGAACCTACTGCAACGGAGGAAATGCGAAAGTGACTCGTGTTACAGACAATGTCCGCAGCCTGCATGACCACTTACGACCTAACTTAATGTTCTACTTAGAAACAGTTAGCAATGAGTACTTACCAAGCTGAGTTAGCAACAGTCTATTACAAACATTGCCGAGAACTTATCACGTAGTACAAAAGTATCATTGCATATAAATGTAGGTAATTTTACTATCTACTTGAATGTATTAACTATGAATTAATGAACGAACTATTGTAAATATGCCTGCATTGGATTTATTGGATGTATTATATTCCGTTGTGATGATTTTCAGTGCCAATATATAAATATCGACTGTTACTGCTACGATAATATTAAGTTGGTATACATTCTGTGACGGATATTTGAATAAATCCTAATTCAGCCGCAATTAACGATAGTGTAGGCATTCCATAGTCGTCAGTACACTACAAAGTAGATACATATGAGATTTTTAAGATGTATTTCATTCAATATTCTCTACTAACTCATTCTAAAGATATCAGATGAATTCCATTAGGACATCGTTACACTACTAGGACTGATTAGAAAAGCAATATAAGAAGGTTAATAAGTACCTACACATTTTCAGTCTTACAATAGTCTGAGAAGATGTTCTACTGTGACATCGTAATCCCAAAACATCTCAGATCGATATAAATCTGTATGTCTATTAATGGCAAATACTAGCTATAAATAACGTAACATCACACCTGTTATCCCCGAAGAGGTAGGCAGAGGAGTGTAGAACACTCCCACAATTCACCCGTTACGTTTACGTCCCACTATGGAATAGGTGGTGAGCCTATTGCCATGCACCGGGTTTAATAAAAATTTAGCAATATCAAGCACAATCCTAAGATATAATCTAATACTCTCCTACTCATCATAGATAATTATCATCATTAACGAAATTCGTAACTTCCTATAATTGCTGACGTTTCTTTATCGTAATGAGCGTTAGCCCTAAACATACATATTTTCTTCGCACACTCAGGCGGAAACTCGTTCTGAGAACGACTTCAGACAATCCTCAATATACATTTCCTGTGATCTACGTTGTTTATAAACAAATAGGAATTGCAATAGCAATGTATATCGTACAGACTTAAGGTTAACGTGTAATATATTTGTGTAGTGTGGTGGCTTGTTGCCAATTGAAGAAACAAAATGTTATTGCATGGTTGATGAGTGCGTTAGTCACAAGTCTCAATCATACTAATAATCGATTTAATTAATGTATCAAAAACAATATTTTTTATCTTTTCTCCGTTATTTGTCTATGACGCATGTTACAACATAATTTGTGTTGGTTTTATAAGTGTCGCTGGTCCCGTGGTTGGTGTACGTGACCGCTGATCTGAGGCTCGTGAATTTGATTCCCACCTGTGCAAATATGTATGTTATAAAACGAAATATTTGTTGTGTCTTAAACCGAAAATTATTTATCTATTTATTCATATAGGTATATGTAGTTTATCACGAACCTGGTGAGTATATCACTAGCTCCGCCTACTCTGGACTCAGATGACCATGACTGGAAATGACCCAATATCTAGTCAGACTTTTTAGTGTACCTCACTTCTCTCCCTACCCCATCGGGGATTACAGGCGGGATGTGCGTTTACGAAGATCTTAAACCGATTGATTCTTATAATGATTTATCGTCGGACATAAAAATTACATTTTCCTCGTAACTGCTAAAGGAATGTTCTAGACTTAGCTGGCTGCTTCAGAGGCCTATTTATAAAAAGCCAAATATTTGTTACGTTCTCAATAGTGGCAGTAAATATTTGTCTTTTTAAAACGTAATACCACTCCTGTAATGTTTGAAGAGATAGGCAGAGGAGTGTAGTACACTACCAGTTTTCACCAGTTACGTTTACGTCCCACCATGGTAATGGTGGTGAGCATATGTGCCAAGCAAATTTCGAACCATTATTAGAAATTTCAACTAGAAAATATAATTAAAGCAAATACAATTGTACCCCATCTGAGAATCAAACCTAGGACCTCTCGACTAGCAGTCGCACTAGGAACACTCGACCAACCAAGCGCTCAATCTTTGTAAATAATCATTGTTAAAAGAACTTACCCTTCACTAACGTTAAACAGTACGTGGAATGTCGTAAAGGAATAACTTTTATTAAGTTTTAAATATCGACGGAGACTAAACTTAGAAAGAACGGGACTTCGGAGACACGAATGAACAAATGGTGTATCGTGCACAGTTGTTTTCTACTTTATATGAAATTGTGATACCGAGTTATGCATTAACAAGTTTTCCGGGACACGCTTAAGTACTCAGATCGGAGGTATGTTTTGGCTGGGAATCGCCTTTGCGCTAGAATCCCTTACACAAGGAAAATTGTCGTCGCATACCAGATTCAGTTTCGCCGTGATACGGGTTTGTTATCGGCTATAAAACTAGTGACACTTGTAATATTTCATCTATTTTCCGGCTTAGTTTATCCTTACACATAAATATATTGTTTATGTATATAATCTACTATCTTATTGGTCTCGTAGTTGTAAGCGCGTGTGAGCAAGCGAGCCGGGGTTTGATCCCCGGGCCGTATAAAGTAAAATTAGATTTTTAACACTTGTAATCCCAGCAGTGGTTTCGAGTGCATAATTGGGACTGGGGTAAGGCGGTAGGCCCACCCCATTTCATGAGACGTATATAACTAGTGGGAGTAGGTACCTATTTCACTTCTCTGCTTCCCTCTTTAGGGAAATATAGGAGTGATTTTATGTTATGTTTTATTTACAGAGGTAAATATTAGGCTGTTAAAAATAAAAGACAGTAGAATTACATAACAGATTTATAGAGCGAATGTGAACAGCAGAATCCGAAGGACTTCGGCGTACGTATTTCAACAAATTCGAAGACGTCCTAAAGGAAGGTCAGATCAAAAGTTATTTAATTCACAGGTATATGTTTAGAATTTTAGTGAATATACATAAAAGGAATAGACGAAATTTTAATAGCACAATGACAAGTGGAAATATTTAATCTCTGCCCACAATAGGTGCGTATTATATGAAATTTTAGGTTATATGAATTTATTGACAACTCCGCGCTAGTTTCTTAGGAAACTGCTGACGAGTTTGTATGGAACGGCTATTCAGTTTTTGAGTACCTATACATAGTTACAATGTTAAATTTCATAGGTTTTTAATCAAGAAGAAAATCCTACAAAAAGTCATCTTTTGATTTTTTACGATACATTTATTTTTGCACCGAAATAATATTTAAAATTTATTTTTGTAACAATTGGACGATTGACAGTCGTTGATGCTCAGAATTCGTCCACTCTAACACAAAGAGACATTAAAGCTTGCGGTGCTATTTTTCGATCCACTTGATGTATTATTATTACTTTATTACATTGCAGACACTTGTACTAGAATCATTTAAATTTAGAATTCATGAAGGTGAACGCCCTGCTATAGAATTCAAAACGACTAACGTAACATCACGCCTGTAATCCCCGAAGAGGTAGGCAGAGGAATGTAGCACACTCCCACATTTCACCTGTTACGTTTTCGTCCCACTATGGAATAGGTGGTGAGCCTGTC
>DWTO01000063.1:0-29468 GCA_018244755.1 Jemadia pseudognetus
CTATTATCTTTTATCAAGGCTTTACCAATCTTTAGTTTGATGGTAGTGCCTTGGAGCAATGACGCCTTTGGTTGTCCGGGTTCGCGACTCCCGTGATGCGTAATCTTGTTTATCTGAGTTTTTAAGATTTAATTTTAAAGTAGAATAAACAAATTTGATATTTGTGATAATTAATTAAGGTGAAAATTAAAAAGGAAAGTAGTCATATTCCTAATTTTTAGATGAATATTATCCTTAGAAAAGTTGAGTTGGTAATAACGTACTTAAATGTAAACTAAACGAGAGTTACAACAGTTAATAAAAAGACACCTAACATCACGCCTGTATCTTCCTCAAGGGGTGGGCAAAAGAGTTTAAAACACTCCCGTTCAGTGACGTTCATTACGTTCTACTATGGTGTAGGTAGTGAGCCTATTACCGTACACCGGACACAAATTCCGACTCTGACCTAGACTAGACATTCTAAATTAGAATTATCCAACAGTATCCGACCCAGTATTCGAAACCAGGACCCCTCGATCAGCAGTCGCGCTGCCAACTACTCCACTAAGATCTACTGATGGTCTTTGACTTTTTTATATTCGATTTCTCGGATAAACGATATTTGTGTACCTATTCTGCTTTGTCCGATCGATCGTCTATGAATGGTATTGCGATTATGATTAGCGTTAATAGTCTCGGTCCAGTTGAGCGTACAACAGACGGCACAGAGCAAAGACGCTAATGTAAGCACCATGCGAAGCTTGTATGTGTTTGGACACGGTCTCCCTCTGTATCAAGATCAGCGGCTTATTATAGACAAGTTAATTGGGTCGTTACACTGCGCGTGATGTAATATACACGCCAGTGTCCAGTTTATGTAGAACTATGCTGTAGAAATAGCCTCATATTTTGAGTATGGCTTCTCCAGCACTTCATAGGTTAAGTAGTTGAACTGACAAATACTCAAATACCATAAGTGTTGTATACATTTATACCTACTAGGGTTCCGCTTTACTGGGGTAACTGGAATTTGAACTTTACGGTTTTTGCATGTAACATTTTAATTATTGGCTCCTTGGTCAAGCGTTGCTGATCGACAAGTCCTGGGTTCAAAAACCGGTTCGAATACTATTAGATTTTTCTAGCTAGAATTTCTATTTAAAATACCTTGTAGTGGCTCAGTCTAGATTTGTGCCCTGTGTATGGCAATAGGCTCACCACCTATTCTTTGATTGGACGTAAACGTAATTGGTGATACGTGGGAGTGTACACTGCTTTGCATACTCTTCGGTGATTGCAGACGTAATGTCACGTTTAATGATGTCGATGTCTAACATTTGTCACATGCACCCTAAGTTAAGTCGTTCGTTAAAATGCCGTCAAACATATTTGTCCGGCTGGGAATCGAAACCGGAAATCAACGCGCAGTGAACCCAATGCTATAGTGGACGTGTCACCAAATCATTCAAAAATGTGTATTTATTACCATTTATGAATCTGCTGAATCTCTAATGATACGAGTATTTAGAGAATGTAAAGACTTGTGAAGATGTAGTAACTAATGAAGATGTAGGTATCTCCACCAGGTTATTGTTATATAGGTACAGTTCCGGGTGGTGTGACTAGCAAAACTTGTAAGTATACTTGAGTATGTAATTTCGAAAAGGGCACATGTCTCAATTATAACACTATTCAGAAAAAGCAAAAAAAAATATTTTCTGAAGAAATGCAATATTAAAAAAAGAAAGTTCTTTAAATCTTAGGGCAAATTAGCAACCGAAAGCTACAAAAATATTTCTAATATAGTAGGTAAAGGAAAGCATTTAGAATACGTTTAAATTAAAAAACGTGTTTGTCAAAATATGCGACATGTGTGCTTTTAGAAATTGCGTATTCAGTTATTCATAGTATTTACCTGTAATTCTGCACCCGAAATCTCCTAAGAGCGATGTCGGCAACAGGCTTGCCATCCTTGTACCAGGATATGCGGGGCGGCGGGCGCGCGCTCGCCCGGCACTCGAGCTTCACCCGGCTACCGCGGGTCGTCTTAACTGACTGCATCTCGTCTATCCGCGCCGGACTACCTGCGCGACCAAATAAGAGCTGAGCTGTATTTAACACTCTTTAAAGTCTAACGTTTTATTAAAAATGAAAAAATACGTAATCGAAATGCGAATTATTTGATTATGAAATCGCAGTTATGAAAAGCACATTATTATAATAAGGAAAAAAAATCGCAAACTAATACGTTTTCCTGATAGGGTGATAAGTACTTTCAGCCAAACTCTTGAAGCAAAAGAGCTATTTACTGTCAGTTTCATGCTTTATAATGTACATTACAATATGTAAGTCTGGATATGTGCCCGGTGTAGGCATGGCAATAGGCTCACTACCTATTCCATAGTGGGAGGTAAACGTAACTGGTAAAACGTGAGTGTTCTACATTCCTCTGCTTCCCTATTCGGGAATTGCAAGCGTAAGGTTGTTTTTTTTTAAATACATAAGTATTTATATTCGATATCTGGAAAAAATTAACTTTTCAAACATGTATTTAATACAAAATACTAGTGTAAAATATTTGAAGTTAAAAACAATCTTCTATCAGCACAAAATTAAATTGTTTACTAATTGATAAAACAAAACGGCATTAGCAAAACATTTCATTAACAAATAAACTTGGTGGTACCATGTTGTCGAAAATATGTTAAGTCTAAATTTCCTAGATAGAGTACAGGAGAAATCCCCCGGTTCTCACCTCGAGCACTTATAACGAGGCGTCTTCAAGAGTCCCAAACTAAAAATAAAACTGCTGTCATTAGGCCAATGGCCTTATTATTTCGTCTGACGAGTAACATATGTAAGATCAGAAATAACTCGTATTATCTAAACGGGAGTCACTACGGACACGCCATCCATGGTGACAAAAAAAATTGGCTTCATTACAGTTGTAAAAGCGTAAAAATCTTGTAATTCGTTTACGATATTTCTAAATATTCACGCTAATGTTTCCCCGCTGAAGTGTAGGTACATGTATTCCTTTGCAACATTTTTCTTTGAACTAATTTATTAGCGACCGTTTATTAAACAAATGAGTGGACAGTTTTGTGTTTTATTTGAGAGTGCAGCGTTTGTTTTACAGCCCAGATTTGCTTCAATGAGAATAAATCACAAAATCACCGAGGAAATTACAAATAACTTGCTACATTAATAAGTTTGCGTTCCCTTGTACGTACGTTTTATTTCGTTGTATTAAATGCATAAAATAATAAATTTTTAAAACAAATTGTAATTCGTAAGCTGTTAACGTTAACGATTTTAAAGGCCAATAATTATTTAATAAATAAAACAAGGGGATTGTAATGTTTTCTTATACGGGATGAAAAATTTATCATTATTATTATTGTATTTTGAAAATCTTTTATAGGCACCACTAATAGAATCGTTTCTCAGAATGGCTCATTCATCTTCCATGTCTTTGCACCCAAAATGGTCATACACAATGTTTTAATCATAATATCACATACATTTCTAACTATTATACCCACGCAAAATTATTTGAACTGAGAACGTACTTGGACAAAATGACGTAAACCATTCAGACCGTACGTCTACAGTTCATTCATGACTTCCAAGTTCCGATTCTGAAGAAGAATGGAATTCCAAAAGAATAGTGTTGCCAAATGACCCGCCTACATCTATTACAATTGTAGAAAAGTCTGAATCATACATGACTGACCTCATGTATGATTCAGACACACAACATATTAAAAAATAATTAAGAAACCATATTTCAGTATCAATAGCGATCACAAAGAAGTTGTTTTCGTGATAGCTTCATTGGTTAATCTTGGATAAGATTTATTTTTCAAACAAACGATCGCCCACGCGTTTCTTAAGGCAATAGTGAGTAAGCTTTCAGTAAATATTTCACATTGCCAATTCATAATTCCTTTTAAATTTTTTTAATCATCAAATCATCTATCTGCCCCTGGAGGTCCACTCTTGGACAATGGCCTCTTATATAATTGTTGCCACATCTTCATACCTAAGATCCTCTAAATATATTGGTTTTTAGCTTTTTTCTTTTTTTTTAGCTGAATATATTTAGAGTGAACTAATTGAAGTAAAAAGCCGTCAAGTGTTGTGAATTGTTCATACTTAATTTGATTTTTCTATGTTAGAAGACTAAAATTGCATTTTTGTCTTGAGAACCCTTTGTAGTAACAAAATTACATATTGTACAAGTTTGCAATAGAGTTAGGGATATTACAAACTACTTTGGTACATTGTTTTGAGCAGACATGAATTACTAGATGGAATACACATAGAAATGTTAAGTCTAAGTGTAAATCTAAAGTAACATTCTCATCAGGTCGCAGCCAACAGTAAATTAAAAAAAAGAACACTGATATTACCACTTTGTACGCTTAATATAGATTTTTCCGACATTGATAACAAGTGTTCGCGACGAAAAAGTGAGTCAATTATATCGTCCTAGACGTTTGTCGTCGATGCTCGTTCAACTCTTATAAATAGATACGTCGCATCCTCCGGAAACCAAATTGGAACGTACAGGTGAGTGGCTGGCGAGTGGCCAAGAGACGACACGACCACGACACGACGTGCTCTCGGTCAAAGCGTGTAAGTGTCCGGTGAACTAAAGAAACTGAAGTGTGCTAATACAGAAGATGTAAAATGAGTGTTTATTGTTTTGCAGATAGCTTCAGATGGTTACTAATGACAGTTACCTACACTGTACCAGAGCAAGACACTTACAAGCTGAGAAGCCGAAGTGTAAAGATTTATAAGTAATTTTGATATATGCAATACCTATATTTCTTCCACTGTTTACTTCTACAAAGCAGTTAAAAGAGTCATAGTCATATTTATTTATTTATAGAATACCAACATAAGAAACATTAGTACATATTTTTAGGCACATATTTATAAAGATACTCTTAATGTTATTACAATTATAGACGTAGACAACTTGTAATAGCCGAGTAAATGTGCAGTGCAATGTGAGTCAACATGGGTTCCAATTGATTTCACTGGTATTTCTTTTGTCCCGTTAATGGTAATATAACACGTTACATTTAAATTACGTATTACATACATTACATACTAAAATAAAATAACTTGTAACGGCGAAAGAAAACGGGGAGGAAACCTACGCACTTTAGAGTTCATAAAAAAAAGTTTTCTAAGGCGTGTGGACTCTGCCAACCCGCACTAGGCCAGCTTGGCAGATAATGGCGTTAACCATTTCGAATGGACACCGGTATCTAGCAATGGAACGATGAAAAGGATCGTGAGAAAACCATTTTAATGTGTGCATTCTGTGTTATTTGTTTAGACAGATATATGATGAGGGAAATGTATTAACCGCGCAGGTAGGCAACTAATTATTACATTATATGCTGTTTTGACGGTAAAACGCTAATAATTATAGACACATTTATGATTTTTGAAGAAAACAATTTCAATACTATGAAGTTTTCACTGTTCCACAATAGATGGCGTTGGTTGGTGCGATGTCATAAAAACGATCATTTTTAAAATATTCGACCACATTTAACTTTATTGCAAGCCTATAATATAATTATAATACTACACTTAATTAAAAGTAAGAAATTTCGTGTTTAGAGTATGTTTGAACTTCACGATATACCTACCTACAGAAAAACATAATGGCGCAATAAGTCAGCTGGAATTACCTACATACTATCATATAAGGATAGCTATGCAAAGATCTATATCCTTCGTGAGGATACTGCATCTGAATTTAAATTGAATCTTCATACAAGTGAAGGAGGAAAATGGCTTATGATCTAAATGTCACCAATAGATAAGTTACGCGATGATGGACTATGGTGAATTTTTAAGTAGCAAGAGATCCGTTGTCATTATTCGAACCTTAGTAAAAACTCAAGAAATTAGGAGGATAGCGGATAAGTGCTATGTACGAAAAAAATTAAGAAGAAACATGTTACGTAACAGGTGGAGTTAATGACGTATTATATTATCTGACAATCGATCTTTAATGTAGGGTGTAGAAGAAAAGTAAGTTCATGTGAGAGCACGTATATCGGAGCCAAAATTTAACACTTTGTTTATAATGACATATTACAAATTAACATTTAATTTATTTATTTGTTCTTTATTGTACACCATTAAAAGACAATACAAAGGGCGCACTTAACGCCTAGTGATGTTCTCCACCCGTCAATCCTTGGAGAATAGTATAGGTAAACTATAAAAATATAGTGGTAGTTGCAATAGAAGAAGAAGAAGTATGGTAACAATGTTAAATAAATTAATTATGATATATGCTTATTATTAAAATAATAAACGGCTTTTTGAGATATTCTCAAAGTGCCATTGATAGAATATACCTAAATTAAAAATGTACTTTTATAATCTGTTTACGGTTCGCCAGGGGAAGTACCACTTGTAATCCTATTTCTACCTTGCAGATTTTACTGCAAAACAATTCTTTCGTTCTGATGGGTATTTCGACCAGTCCACGTGTTTCTATACTAGATGCGGCCAGTTCAGTTTGGAGGACGCGTCTGCGAATATCTTTGATTGCGATAGATCCTAACGATTACTAACTGCACTTATATTGACAATTTGTACAGGATATTGTTACTGATTGTTCCAGTCCTATAAATTAATAGCTTATTAAGTTAATAGTTCACTGTTCTCTAAAACGTGTGAAGGGTGTCAACCAGCACTTGGCCAGTGTGGTCGACTATGGCCTTCACTCTTTTCGTTCTGAGACAGTGTGCATCAGTGGAACAATAAAGATGGATGATACTGACAATCATAATCTTATTAAGAACATTGCTAACTGATGCTTCATTCCTACAGTCCTGTTTGACGTTGATTGGAGATTTCTATGTGTGATTGCTGTTTGCTTTTATACATACATACATACATATCATCACGCCAGGTCCCTTGCGGGCTAGGCAGAGAGCACCGAGTGCTTTTATAAATGTTTTTAATATAAAAAAATGAATTACCATGAAAGCCGACGCTCTGACTCCAATCTATGAACATTTTTTTTTATCATCGGGCTGTAGGTAACGTTGCTGGTTAGATTGCACTATGATATTGGAGACTAAACTACTTAATAAACTAGTATATACTATACACTCGTAGTGAACAGAATAAGTATAATTGTATGTATGTATACATATAATAATATTAATTATATTGATGTTATGATCGTAAAGTATCGAACCATCAACGCGTGTGTTCCGACTTCCATCGAAACCCATAAACGATTTTACATCTTCGTCCAGGTACGGGGTCAATTTATTGCGCCTGCGTAGGTAATGACGGTACCGTATTACGCTCGCACGTTTACGATGTTTACTGTATTCGCTGTCATATTTACTATCTACTGCCATTTATGTAATGATCACCTGTTAGATGATTGCTTCGAGATCGGTTCGATAGATGTCGTTACACGTTAAGGACCAGATTTGCACTGGTGCGTTTGGGAAGACCGCACACAAAATTAAAAAATTATAATAATAAACAGTAGGTATATTCGTGATAGTGATACAAATTTTCTTACGGCATGAAATAGCTGTAAGTTAAAATGTAATTATGTACTTATTTATATATGTAGTCTAAATATGGTGTGGAGTAAAGCTTAATATAATGTATTCATTGTAATTTTATGTGACACGGAACGGCCTCTAACGGTGCGATGCAGACGTTGCATAGAGAATGTTAAACACGGATACTACTGTACAGTGCTATGAAATAATAACTTCAATAATATATGCGTTTATGATATGTTTAATAGGTCATAAAGGCGTCGAAGTGGCTATAAATCGTAACAGCTTTATTTCAGATCATCATGATGTAAAATTTATTTACTGATTGCGGTTGAAGATTAGATGCGAACAAGATTCCCTATAGGTGGTCAGGTGTAAATTATAGTCATAGCCTAGTGGTTTAGATTTTAGTGGCCCAAGCTCTAACGTTTCCATTCTGATCAACACGTATCACTTTACATAGTTTAGTGCACTTTTAAAATTAAATGTCATTCATTGTAATGATGTTACCTATAGTATAATCTATAAACCTACGAGTTTTCTATAGATAGCGTGTCTTGAGGTGTGTGGCTAATACGATTCTTGCTCAATGTCTGTCTCAGCGAAAGAGCTCGTTGTTTCATAATAGACTATATTAATATTTTCACTTTGAAATTTAGAAAATCGAAAAGTACTTTTAACTCTGAAAACATCTTTACTGATTACTGTTGCTCAAAAAACGTGAACAATATTTATTACACTGTAAATTTACATTAAAAAAAGGACAGTACCTTGCATTTTGAATGCATTATATATTATTATATTAAGTAGTTTTCAGCAATTCAGTGGGCCCTTAATCCTGAAAACGACACCAAAAACGACAGAGACGTATGTGCGCGCGCAAGCTGGTTGTCACGAAACGGGAAACAAGAAAATGAGGGAAATGCGTTTTGGCAGAAACAATCGAATGAAAATAAATATCATTATTATGAAGATTTCAGAGTTGCGATGAGTCACAATTTTTTTTAACGCACTCGTTTGATCGCTCGCAAATGATGATCTTGTAAATCTATATTTTTTCTGCGAGATATGAAAATCGTCTGTAGGTACTTAAAATTACTTTTTACCGCGATTCCTACGAATATATATAAAAAAAATTATAGGTATACGTAGTATTGAAAATCATAATTGTGATTATTCCTGCAATATCCTCAGACAAGGTCACTGATCCCAAATTAGGTAAGATTATGCGATAGCCACACGTCTGATATACTACATGTATTGTTGATACGCAGACCAAGAACAAATACATCTATCCATCATAATTATAAATACTTGTCTTAAGTGCGAGTCCAACCCACAATCCCCAGACCAGCAGTCAGCTTTACTGTCTAATGCACCAACGGGCTAACGCAGTGAGGAACATTTATTGCTACCCTTAGGATTTTTAGAGATCCATGAGTTATTATGACACTGTGCAGATTTATTCGTATGTAAAAAACAAAAATAAATCAATCCCTGTCAATTCTATTTAGAAGTCGTATTTGCGGCTAGAAGTACCGTCGGGCGATCGCTCGCCACGCCGCTCGCAACAAAAATAAGGAAAGTCTGGATTTAGACATAACAGGGAGTAAAAAAAGCAAACAAATGGATACTTTTACTGTCTTCAGACGGAATGGGATATTGCGATTCGCTTATCGTAAGAGCGGTCCATGTGGGGATGAACAAAAGATCGTATTGATTTTGCCGCCTGCAGGTCGCGCGACGCGTTAGAGTGCGCTTTTATTTGCTATTATTTGTTTTTCAATAGAATTATAATATCCAATATTTTCATATAATATATATTTTAGTTACCGACAATAGGTTGATCCTTTATTTCTACTGTTGAAAAGTGGGAAAACGTACTATGGTCCTCTGCCTACCCTTTCGAGGAGGAGGCGTCACGTTCATAACGTCACGCCTCTATTTCCTATACATATTGTAACAAATATGAAGTTCGTAGGTTCTACTTACCTACATTACTGGCGTATTTATTACTACTTAGGTAATGTCTTTGCATTATTAATTAGTTCCAAGTTTTTATTTGAAGTTCCGAGAGTTGGTTCCGAGTTTTATATCACAGGAAATCTTAATACAGATTTGGAGCACTACATCTTCATCTACCATATTCTGTTTGAACTATAAGCGTGACTTCGTATAGTTAATCTGAAAATAAACCATATGGTCTGATGGGAGCCGGGAGTTTCCGAGTACTCTCTGTTAGTTTCGCGAGGATCTTGGGGGAGCGGTGATCTTTGAAAGGCGTAAAGGACCAATAATAACCACAGAACAATAAAGTCAAGTCAGTCAAGTGCAAGAAATACTCTCAGATGAATTATATGTGCCGTAAAATTAGAAAGGAAAGCATTGTGTATAATGATTACCATTCAAAACATTTTTGGCTTATTTTCCTCAAAACAATGCATACAAAAGCATGCACACAGAAAAGTCGTGTATATCGCAACGACTCCTACCGTCATTTAAAAACAATTCAGCGGCGAGTAACTGTGTATGGCGCAGCGCCATACTGGGCGAAGGCGAAAAACTCGCGAGCGAAAGGCGACCGCGGCGCAAAAACTCCGCGTAGTGGAATTCCTGCGTACTACGCGCGTACGGTGGACGAGCCGCGTAGTGGCGGGCCGGTCGGCGCCCGCTCCTTGTACGTTGTGCGTTCTGAGATTATAAAGGTGTAAAGGATATTGGAGATGTTTGAGATAATGATAATTTTAATGTACTAAAAAGATTACAAAACATTTATTGCATTGGAATATTGGAATTATTGCTTTAGGTTTCTACTGTCGTTGGGTTGTATTCAGGTCGCGACCAGTAGGTACTGACGAAAAGGACATAAGATGGTGGATATAATATTATCACATATACTATTAGACAAAAATTACAATTGTGTCCGACTACAATATTAAATTAAATCTGTTCGCCAAAAGCTTTCTAATTTGTCACCACATTGGAGTACCTTAAATAAGTATTTCTGCTTAACTGCGTTTTATAAATTGGTGTACTAGAAACGATTTATTAAGTTTTAGTTAATAAATTTCGAAACTTACTACATTTATCAGTAATGTCCCATCCCTAAAGTATCGTACGGGTTTAATCATTTGTTGTGTCTTTATTCTCCATTTTGAATTGGTAATTCGGTGTTGCCAGTTCGGGAAAGCCCATTAGATTTTTAGTGAGCCTTATTTGAATTGTTTAAAAAATACGTATTTTAAATACACGTGCGGCTGATTATCTTAGGAGATCTGTCTCCGATTTTGGTCGAGGTATGTATGTGCAAACCATTCTGATCATATCGGGAATATTCAATAGTATTTTAGATGTCGGAACGTTAGAATTAGTGAATATTTTGTACATAGATACTAATGCACGCTGCAGAATGTCTGTTTAGTTCGATATGTTAGATAAGGAATATTTGAAATGTTAATCTAAGTGCACCATCAGTCTAGACATTTGAATTTAAAATAAAGTAATATGTTTTTCTACTTACTAGTTTCTACTTAGTAGGTACTTAAAAAACGGTATATATATGTACTTACTCTTTTTCATACCTCTGACTTTTCCTTCCAAATATATATATTTTTATCACTGTAATTGAAAATTCAAAACAAGGTCTATAAAAATTTGTAGGTACAATAATTTTTATTAACTGCTGATTTTATCTTCACATGCTGGTGAATATGCTAAGCGGTCCGCTAAACAAAATTCGGGCGCAAAAGTAATTTACTAATCATTTATTTATTTAAAACACTGCATACATGTAAATGTGCATTCTTGGCATCGCAGCAGATATACAGAGATAATTAGGGGCCATCAAATTAGTATAAAAGTTGAAATGTGTAGCGCTTTGGGCGTTTCGCTTGAACGTTAGAGGGCGTGCGTGGTAGCGAATTTTGTTATAATTCGAATAATTTTGCACTATTTAAATTGCACTCGCGTGTCGGTCGGGACGTTAACCGATTTAGGAAATATTTTTGAGTTCGATGACTCGGGTTTAGAGGTCGTGCCGTTGCCATGGGGACCACAGGATGAAAGTAATCAGTCGATTCCACGTATGGATTTTTGTAAAGATGACAAGATGTCGTTTGATGGACAGGTGTTGATGGCGAAATTTCTATGGAATTTACAGAAATTAAACTTCTATTTTGAACGTGAATTTCAGTTCGAGCAAGTAACTAATTAAACAACTATACAATAC
Source organism: Jemadia pseudognetus (assembly GCA_018244755.1). NCBI lineage: Eukaryota > Metazoa > Arthropoda > Insecta > Lepidoptera > Hesperiidae > Jemadia > Jemadia pseudognetus. The sequence goes on from DWTO01000063.1 coordinate 11,782, forward strand.
GTGATATATTGGATTAATTCGAGCTCAGTACTAATATGTATAAGCATGTGTGTTAAAATGTGAAGATAGAGTAGAATAGCTATAAAATTAATAATATCATAACAAAAATATTACAGCGATAAAAACACCTATAAACATATAAACGGACGTATTACTCAACGAACAACGAAAACCAAGTCAGCATATACTGAAATTTATGTAAATGTAACGACATATGAGCAATATGGACGGTGGCAATAACAATGTCGTTAGAACTAAATTCACGGACGGCACCTTGGCGAATCTGTCATCAGCTAATTGAGAAGAAGGTCGGCGTATAGATTGTAGAGTGTAACACATATTAGTGGCTTAAAAATAGTGCACGCAACCAACATTCGTGTCGGTGCGGCGCGATGATTACTTGGAAACATTGAGGTGGGATATTAAAGAAATTCGAATCATCAATTGCTACTTGGGAATACTAAGATAACTACGTAAGGAATTGTCTATTATAGTGTACGATCGCGGAACGAAATTCAGGTATTGGAAAACAGATCTTGATGTAATATTGATGAAATTGAAATCATTGATAGTCATTTTGGATTAGTGAAAAGATACTAAAGAACTTTTAGCGTCATATCAATTAACAAATAAAAGTGAAAGCAATTCCACAAACAAACTATTTTTTAAATTGTTTTTCAAGTGAATTCATTTACTCATTTATTCATCATGAGACATTGAGTGCAAAACAATATTTTCCGCGAATGATGATACAGATTGAGAATGATATTTAGGGATACTGTGACATCCGATGACAATTTTTGAGGCTATTTTATTGACTTTTTTTCGTTTGTAATTAGAGTATAATGTTTAACTGTAACCTTAAATATATGTATCTTGATCAAATAGGCCAGACACTGGCTGATGGAGAGTCAGAAGTGTCCGAAACCAGCGTGCATGTGTGAAGAGAGTGGTGAGTGTGGAGGAGGAGCGCCAGGCCTGTAACTGTAAGGATAGAGATATTTGGCACTCGGTGCTCTCTGCTTACTCCGTAAGGGACCTGGCATGAAAATACGTATGTATATACATATATCTGAACTGAAGTTTCATTTAATATTAATATCTGCATTATCATATCGATACGCTAACTTCCATGCGGGGTAAGCAGATACAACGGAGTCTAAAATATCCCTGTCCTTGCAAACCAGAGGTTCTTTCATCCAAGATTGTGCGTTCTTGCACAAAACGCAAAGTCGTAAATACAATGACGCACGTTTCGAATACCCAGTACAATTTCCGAAAGTGGCGTGACTGGCAGGCAAGTCTATGACTGTCGTCGCGAGTTGCTTAGCTTAGCTCTACGCTTGCAACATCTGTTCGTACAACGACAATGATAACGGTAACAGTGAGCGTCGTGTGAAAACCGTCGCTCTTTTAATCGCAATGTCATCTTATGATTTCAAAGAATTTTCAGAAATTCCTTGAATTTGCTTCATTATCATCATCATCATAATTATTAGCCTATTACAATCCACTGCAGGACCTTCTCTGAGGGGTTATAACCATAATCCCCACGCTGCGCAAGCGGGTTGGAGATCGCAGAGCACAGCTTCTCACACTGTCTACGCTGCTGCCCGTGGGCGGCCAGGACATTGAGCTGTATCCATATAGACCGCGCCATATCGCGAGCTGCTAGCACCGGGCTCAGCTCCCTCTTACGACACTGTATCCCGGCACGGGGTCGCAGGTGGTTATTAAGCATGGGTATGTACTATTATACAGCTCGAGTAATATATAACAATGAGACGTACATTATATACGAGTGTGTGTATGTAGTTATCCTGATTCACTAGTGCTTATCCTGAATAAACAGTGAGAAAGAAGAGATGAAGAACGATCTCGTTTCTATGTAACAAAATCTTGGCTAGATCACTCGGGCCCATGTGGGATTGGATTTGTATAGGCAGCTACAGTTTTAGACCGTTAAACGAAACAGCTAAACGTCTAACGGTCTAATCAGCTTTACGGTTCGGTCATCAGCATCAGCGGAATAAGAAGCATATAATTATGTAGTTAATAAATATATAGCATACTATAGCAATACCTCGTAAGCGTCAGCTTCGTAGAATTCAATAGCTAGACAAGAAACGATGAAAATCAGAAGTTATTTCCGTATATCAATAAAAAGTCGAGAAATTATTATGCACGTTGCGTAAAGGAAGAAAAAATGAACGAAATTAGAGTATCATTTGATTTAGATAGTCTAGGTGTCTGAGGAAATAAATCGAAAGCTTAAAGATCACTAGCGACGTCTGGATGTGGAGCCAACTGAACACTCACAAGGTCACGGCGGAGTTTTGCGATATAAATCATACTAATTTATTAAGAGTAATGGAATTTTTAAATTTCCATTTTCTTAAAAAAACCAACACGTCTATTATACATAGGTATCTTCTGCAATTTTGAGATTCTATTAATAAAGTTATCTGTAACCGTACATTTGTCATAAATAGTAATTAGCTGTTACCTAATATTGATTCCGCTAAAAACTCAGATTAAACAGATGGTTAGTTCCTATTTACATTGGAGAAATGCAGCAGTCCGCGACCCGGAATTAGAACTCTGAACCTCCCAATCGGAAATCGCGTTTTCAACAAACACGACCAACGAGGCAGTCAAGTCTTATAATTGTCCTAAAAACATTTACATATTAACAAGAAAAATTAAAAAAAAACTTATCAATACCAGATTCCCTTACGTAGAAGTACCTCCGTCGGGTTTGTAACGACGTAGATATTTGATATTCTATGCTCTCTGACTGCCGCGCAAGGGACTTGGCGTAATGTTCACATAAATAGAAGTGAAACACAAGACCGTCTAGAATTAAAATGAATCTAAATAAAGTAATTCAAATAATGTGACATAGACACGAGCCCTGAGGGAATCAAAGAGACCGAAGCATGTCCAAAATAAACAGTGGCAATTGTTACCGAAACTATTTCTATTTAGTCTGTGTCACTGTTTACATCTATTTGTACAGGCATTGATCCCGAAGCGAAAGCTACCGTATGTTTGTTTTCCGATAGCGGTATGGATTGGGCATATCACTACGAAAGAGACAAAGGTACATCAAATGATGAAGTCGAAAAAGGACGGATAGCAGAAACACTTGAGACCACAGCGGTCTGTGATGAAAGATGAGCGGAATACAAATTACATGTAAGAGAGATTTCACACTGTACGACACGATGTCGGGAGAGTGTCACTTTATCTGATGCGATAGTATACCTAAAAATTCAAGCATTCCAAATATTTGTTCTAATTTCTTTACTACAATTTGATAACCTTAAAATATACAAAGTTAAAAAAAGAATAACTGCTCTTCAGGGATACTGAAAATGTTAAGTTTCAAATTTGATTATACTGTTTATCGCCACATTGTATCTACTCGATGTTGCCCGATATCGTATCGGAATGTGAAACGGCTCTTATAACAATGCAATGGATTCCAGACACAAGTGGGTTAAAAGGTGAGCCTGACAGGTATTACTGTAATTAGAGGCTGTTGGCATAGGGATGCAAATGCGAGATGGAAATTCCATTATGTCACATGGAGGTTTTAATGATCCTCCATGAACGTATGCATTATATTTTTACGCCTCTATGTTTTATTAGGCAGTAACTAATGTAGACAGTAGTACCAAGTGGCAAATATTTCTATCGTTATAGATTCGTAAAGATACTCCTACGTTCACAACACTTAACTTTCTTCTATCTGCCCACACCTGACTTATAGAATTATTAAAGGCTTTAACATGAGTTTATTTTCTTTTGAAACGATAAATAGTTGGATATCAGAACCCTAAACTTGTTTGTAAATATTGGCTTAAAACTCGAACGACTTGACATAAGGGTTACAATGATGACAAGAGTTCTGCGTTCAATTTCTTTTCGAGGAAGTAATCAAATTGGTAAAATGACTTTTTAAATCAGAGAGATTTTTATTACTTGTATTTGTTTTAAAGACTGTACTGTAGTATGAGACTATAAATGTAAAATTATGGATTTTGTTCTACACAAGCACTAAACATACAACACGAATATATAGTAGTTATGACATATTTATCAGAAAAGAGTTGGAAAAGCGTTTGGAAATTTACTCTAGCTGAAAATAAACTCACACTGCAAGTAATTCAATCCGTTACAAGCGATTATCAAAAGCTGCAAACTAAATCCAAAGTGTTTTTTATCAAAAAAACACTCTCACAGGCGGTCTGGCCGCGTCGGCATCTCTCACGGCCTCAAATCGATCACAATCGCCTTAATTGTGGCCCGATTAAGACCGATTATGGGCAATGGCAAAAACCGTCTCCTCAAACTGTTTAATTAGACTGGTCCGTTTGTTACCGTTCAAGGGGGGAATGATAATTGCGGTCCGTGGTTCGTCCGTTCGACGTTTGGACGATACCGTCTCCCTGTACAAGATTCCCGGGATGTGTTTTGTTTGCGCCAAGTGACGGCGAAAGTTTCGAGCCACACACGAATGGGTACGTCACAGTTTTGATATAGTTATTGTTTGAGTGAAACCATGTCACAATAATTAAAAAAAATATTTAATTTAATCTTTTGGCTGCAGGTAGAAGCTGGATGCAGCAAAACGAGGAAAGGGTGCGATGGCAATCCTTGAGTAAGGCCTATGTCCAGCAGTGGAGTGAGACACGCTGATAATGATCGTCATATGGTAATCTATATGAATATAGGACAAAATTATCAGTTACCATTAAAAGGAACCATCGAATGATCTATACATCAATTGAATGATTGAATGGTAATGATGAATTAAATGGTTATGTAGGTGAATTTGAATTTAAACTTAATTTAACAAGTTTTAATACCTATTTAAGTAGGAGTAATTAATAAAGCTTGGGAATACATTATTACAACAAAAATAGACGTTACACGACTTGATATTTTTTTCATTTAATTGACCGGTCTGCTTTGACTTGCGAGATGAATAGCATGTCTTTAGTGGTTTAGAGACGATAGGCGCTATTCAGAGTTGCAAGGAAATGGTGAATTCAAAAACCCGTAAGTCGTGACTATGTTCGAATGACTCGATGTCGAATGTTCGATGTATGGAAACACATGTTAATGGACTAAAATGATGTTCTAGTGGTATTTCAAAAACAAAATGCATTTAAGAATAGATTTTAAAAAATACTTTAAAAATATTTTTGCGTAATATTAATATTTTAACATTTTGTTGCGTAATATTAATATTTAAAACATATTGTTGCGTAATATTAATATTTAAAACGTACTGTTGCGTAAAAACTTGCATAGGAAAGTCAACTGTTGTGACACAAATTCATATATAACTCATTCAAACAGTTACGTCTGTATCTAGGTTAGAATCTACGTGTGATGGATACGCGTAAATGGCCTTGACTTCTTTACAAATACACAAATAACAATTACAAGAGAATACAATTAAAAACTAGTTTGCCAACCCGCATTTGGCCAGCGTGGCAGACTGACAGCGTACCCAATACTAGAAACATAAAAAATAAAAAATCAAGATGACAAAAAAAAATACTTATACTTTTGTATTCACATATAAAGCCCTGAAAGTAGTTTTGAGATAAATACGTAAATGTGTGGAGTGAACTAAGTTATTAACATAAATTTGGCAGTAATTTAGTGTTTAAGACGATTAACTAACAGTAGTCTGATAAATTTCACGTGGCCTGGTATTTTGTGTCTTTGCAGTCGAAACCTACGTAGCTCATGTCAACGTTCTTATGTGTTTCCTAGTTTGATGAGTAACATTATTTTTTACTTTGATATTTTAGCAATACGGTACCAACCTATTGAATTTGAAAATAAATACACCATAATAATAAATATCCAGATCAGCGATAAATTATCTTAAACACGTCTTTATTGGCGAATCGCTAAATCAAAGATTAGGATCTTAGCAGAGCAGACGGTGCAAAACATCAAAAAAGCCTTGGACAATGAAATTGAGATACTGTTAGTGTAAAAAGAAATCCGTTAGTGCTGGCCGACGGCGCCTGGACCCTGAATTCGAAAATAAGAATTTAAAACTATATTCATACTTTTGTGAACGCAGCTAAAAACGCCCGCGTCTTTGCTGTTCCAAATTATTTTGAATTTGGAACCCATTTATGGTTCCATTTATGGAATACTTATTATTATAGTCGGTTTGAATTATTAAGTAGGTACTTGCTAATATGTCATTAGTAGATACTTGCGAATATGTGCATCATAATAGATGTGCTTACATATAGCTATACCTTAGGCTTTGCTAGGCACCGCTAAGTGTTCTCTCTGCCGACGGGAAGCAGCGTAGGTGGTTCGAGAAGCGATGCTGTACAATCCTGAACCCGCATATCCAGTGAGAAGACTATGGCCAAAAGCCCCTCAGAGGAGGCCTATATTCAGCGTGAACTTAGGCTGGTGGTGATGATGATTAATAATAGTTATATAATACAATTATATAAATTGAGGTATAAAATTTTTAATGAAACAGTTATACTGTAACATAAAAATATCACAGATGTTAGTATGTACTATATTGCGTGAATTATTAATTTGGTTGCATAGTATGTACAAAATATAAAGAAAATATTATTTGAACACAGTCGATACATTTTTAAATACTAACAAAGTCCAAATCACAATAAGGTCAGCCAACCCGACTCACCATCGCTCGCATGCAAAAGCATTACAACCCGAAAAATGAAAGTTTCGTTTCGTTTGGTGCGCGTCGAGCGCGCATTGTTTTTGCGACGAAGCAATTTCTGAATTCTGCCATTTACATAAACGCGCGGACGAGCCTTGTGCAGCCGCCGCGGCGCCGACCGCTGCGTATGGCGCGTACGGTCTTCAAGTTCTGCCGGAATGTCTCTATATTCGGATATAAGGAACACGACAATGTTTACGCGCGGGCTATACGTGGTGCTGTATACGTGGCACGACGAGCCAGTGGTGACGTCGAAACCAAATTTAATCGTACTGTGTAATACGAAACAAATAAATATTACTGTTGAGGAGGTTGGTCTATACTTTCTCATTCCAAGACTTAATCTCTGTCCAGTAGTGGAACGATACAAGCGTTGATGATGATGTAGAAGCACATCAAGTCTGTAAGGATATACTTGGTACACGGTGTTCTCTGCCCTACCTGATATGTACCTGGCGAGACGATGTCACGGTTATAATACAAACAAATTTGACTTACAGGACCATATCTTAATAATCCATAACTGATCATCATCAACCTATTCCCGTCCACTGCTGGACAGGAGCCTCTCTAATAGCAATTTAATCTTATATGCATGTTATATTTTAAAGCAATGTTTCCTTTGAGACCAAGAAAAGAAGTTATAATTTTATTTCTACCTCTTAAAGACACATGTATTGCCTCGTTGGTGGAGTGACTGCAAGCACGAATGCCGATCGAGAGATCCTGGGTTCAATACTCGGGTTGGGTACTTTTGGATTTTTCACCAGCTTTTTACCTATTTGTGTTTTGGTAATTTTAGAAATGTTAATCTACATGTTGTAGCAGTTCTGAAACCTATTCAGTAGCTGGTCAGGTACAGTGTTGCTCGCGGGCCATTTTCACATCTACGAGCCGTCCCAACTTGCCATCTGATACCATATTTGGCACAACCTGTGCTATGAATGTACAGAGTGCTGTGTATAAATTCGCAATAAATTATTTATAAATATGTATTTAATTTTACATTAAGAAACATGACAATTACTCCTGCTAACAGAAATATCGGTCTTGTGTGAGAATCGAATCCCAACTCCCGGCCCAGTCAGACAATCGTTAACCTTCGAAAACTAGTTGTTGAGTTGTATTAATTAGACTATCTTTATATTTCAATGTGGATATTGCAGCTCTTATTTAGTCAGCGTGGTAGACCTACACCTAACCTAGACCTTTTTTGTTCTAAGAGCAATTTCGGCCTAGATTCGTCTAAATGGGAAAAGTTAAAATGGTACACGATGACGATTGCAATTACATATAGGTATGTATATTTTCTGATCGGTGATCAAGAGGTTTTCGCAACTGAGGAGGATTTGATTTAACTCCATCACGGCATGCCTTGGTCGGGTCAGTGGAGTGATTCCATCTATGTAAACTCGTATATGGAAAAATGTATACGAAAACGTCTAATTGGATCGACTTTCAATTTCGAAATAAGCGATACCGATCTCGGAATGGTCAATAGCCATTAATCTTGTTCTGGCGCCGATCTTGACCGGCCCCAACACCCCTTTAGTGTGTAGGAGCTTGTATTGTCTGTCTGTCTGTTGTCTGCCTGCTTCAAACCCTTAAATTAGTAAAACTCTTTTATCATTGTATGTTAGTTACCTGATAATAACGTTTCTTTGAGATTAATAGCTCGTGTTTAAAAAGAACGCCTAATAAAATGACAAATAATTTTAAAATACGTTTTAACATTATTAGTCATTAAAACCCAAAAATAACCCGAAGCAAAAACTATAACTAGCAGAATATCATAATAGTAAAGGAATTAAATTTGTTATGAAAATTTGTTTTCTAAATGCCCTATGTAAAAAAGTTCTCAGATAAATAATTATTAATTTTGTGCAAAATTCTGATCGACAGGAAAATGCTCAAAAATGTAAGATCAGTGATTTTTTATTCTATGTGAAGTGAGAATCAAACATGTAGACAGCAGCCACAAGTGCCCTGGCAACAAGCCCGAATGGAATGGCTTGATTTAAAGTTATTAAACTTATCTATTACTCAAATTGGAACGCGTTTTGGCGACTTATATTAAAATTGAAAAATGTACGAAATGCCTAACGAATTCTATATAGGTTAAGATTTATAACTAACGCCGTGAAGCGTAAACTAGTTTGTTGGAAATAAAAAATCTTACACTAACCGAAGCTACTATAAAGAATGAACCGCAAAAACCATCGCCAAAATATTTGAAGAAAAACCCTTCATTTTAGACTCTGCGCTTGAAAAAATAAGGTTTAAGGGCACCGTGAATCCGGCTCGCGATTTTGGTAATTAGATTCTGACAGTTTGAAATCGGCAAAGGGACCGACTGTCAAAAAGTCGGCGCCAGCGAACGTGTTGTAAATAAAGCATTATAACAAAATAGCAATAAAAACGAGGAACGGAGTTAGTTTGGCTTTGGAAGCGCGTATGAACATCGCTGCAGGAGGCGTTTAGAAGAATTCCACTGGTATTTATGCACTGTCAAAAATATACTCCAATGTATTGGGGAATGTAACAATATTCTTTTCTAATCTATTACGTTTCAATACTATCTTGTTTTGTTCAAAATTTTCTTTGATACGTGTAGAACCTTTCGAAATGTCACAAAAATCGAAGTTACAGATGTCTAAGTAAAAAAACGTAGCATCACGCTGGTAATCCCCAAAGAGGTAGGCAGAGGAATATAGAATACTACCACGTTTCACCTATTCAATTGTCTAAGTAGTAAAGTATTGGACATGAAGCACCAAAATTTTGTAATAAGGGATGAAAATTTGCATCGGTCTGCTCTTGGACACGAGTGTCCTCTGAGAATAAGAAGGATAACGGCTGCTGTTCATAACGCTAGCCAACATCGTATTAGAACATTTTAGCCTTTTAGGGCGTTATAGAGAAGCTAGATTTATAATTTGTCTCGTTGTTTGAGTACTTGGCAGTGCCACTGCTGATTGAGAAGTCTCAAGAAACACTCGGTCGGATACTAATGGATAGTTTTAATTTAGAAGTTCTTGTTAAAATATCTAGTTGTAAGTCATAGTCAGGATTTGTGTCCGCTATATGGTAATATACTCACCACCTATTCCATAGTGGGACGTAGTGAACGTAACTGATGAAATGCGGGAGTGTACTACACTCCTCGATCTACCGCTATGGGGATTACAGACGTGATGTTATGTAGTTCATTGGGTTATTCAGCTATATTTGCTTTCAGTATTGTAGCAAGTATAATAGAAAAGGCACAGACGAAACTAAATGCATGACGGGGTAGATTGAATTATATCTGAATAATAAAATTTACAATTTTATTAAGTTCTGCATTTAGTTTGCGATCCATTCACCCCTTCAGATGTAAGTCGATTCTGAAACAATTACACGAGTCTAAAAACAAAACGAAATCTTTTATTTACCTGAGCATTTACAAAATATATTTAACAATTTTCATAACTGCGATGTAGCATGCGACTGATTTACAATATCGAAACTTCGAGTAAAGCTGAAGCATAGTCCATCATAGAGAAATTAAACGAAAATCTATTTCCGTTGTTATGACTAGCACGCGAGACGTTTAAATCGTAGCGAAAATGCCAATAATCGTAAAACTACGGGTGGGATTATGAAAAAAGTCCATAAATTTTCTACATAAAGACTCCGATACGTCGTTGAACTGAAATCACCCTGAAATGTGTTTCAACACTTAAAATGGATGACTACAAAGACGGGGAAACATGGCTCATGATATTTATGTCCACTATAAACGTTTATTGCATCCATAAGGGTTATATGCTAGATTTTTTTACGGGAATTTTCCTGTATTTTCAGAAAGAAGTCAAGTTTGTATAGATAGAGATTTTTGGTACTCGATGCTCTAAGCCTATGCCATAAGGGACCTGGCGTAAAGATATAATCGTTATTATTAGTATGTGGTGAAAATAAACAAACCCTGAAATAAAAAAATTGTAACAAGCTCATTTTTTCATTAAGCCTCATTTTTAAAATCGCTACCATTTATATACCGAACCTCTCTATCTGCAGCTAGTCCAATTATTTGCGTTCCCACTGCTGGACATAGGTAGCTCGCAATAACAGGAAGCCTGGGGCATTATGCGATAATATTGGAAATTGTACATTACAGAGATTAATTTAAAATATTTTTACTTATGACAACAATCATATTCTGCATAAAAACCGTACTTTTCAAAACGATCAGAAATCGAAGCAGTCCACTTAAGGCGAAGTTATTACTCAATACGAATAAGTTTCATTCATAAACATCTATTTTAAGTTGCAATCATAATGGAATACCGAGTCGGTCAGTGCAGCCCGCCGGTATATTTAGAGGGCGTACTTTTTACGCTTTTTCCACAGAATGCCAAATATATAGATAGAACCAGACTATATATTCATATGATACGTTACAATACGTACACACAGTGACCTGTCTGTGACATTTCTGCTCAATGTCTGTGAATGGTAGGCTATAAAATTATATTATAATTGATGAATTTATTTTGTTTTATTCACTGAACTTGCTTGTATGGATATTGAGCAATTATACAACGTTATGGCTTTGAAAATACTTTGGTACTTGCTTTTATAGGTTTACTCAGGATAGGCATGGGCGTAGCCAGAAATGGCTCATCGAACTGGTGACGACGGTATGAAGTCTCTGTGTGATTCGATAGTCGCGGACTTTTAAAAGACGATATATTTTAGTGCAGCACAATTTACTTGGCGCTTTTCGTTAAATTAATGAGTTCAATAAAGGTGCGAGTCTCAATGTTTTCGTGTTTTTTATTGTCTGAGGAGAATTGTCGTGGATTAAAGCAACCTAATCGTCTTGTGGATTTATTTACGGTATAATTACCATCTGAGTAATTGTTATAAAAATAATTTTATTGAATTTGTGTATTACTAACATTAGTTTTATAATTATAATTAGCTGAAATAAATATTACTGTTATTATACTCTAAACGTACACATTTTAGTCGAGACTATTTTTATGTATCCATCGGCCTGTTTGGTCACAGGCTCCCCAAATGATCATCATCGCGTCTTATCTTTGGTTAATTTCACAGTTGGGAGCACAGATTTTGTGAGCAGCGGTTAATGGAACAGAGCGATATGACACTGATAATGTTACAATTCAATAGATTCCCCTCCACTCCCCCGCTTGGCTATGGCTCGGCTTAAAACGTAGAAATGACTTTTTATGATTTTTTTTCAAACAATTCCGTTTGTCCATTTTATTTAGACAGTGATTCCACTAGGCACAGCTAAGTGACTTGGCCGTCTACCGGCAGCAACGTATGTGGTTCGATAGTACAAATAGGTGTATCAGTGGTACTTCCCCGAGATAAATGTATCCGTGTCCTACTGCCCACCGAGGGAAGAAACTCCAACACGCAACTTACCCACATAATGAGTGAATCAAAAAAATATTTCCACTGAAATTCGAGAAAACCGCTGAAATTGTGTTAAAAGCTCGCGATTTGTCAAAGTGCAAGGCGAATGTTCTATTATATGCGAGTAACGAGTAGCGAATGCAACAAAATGTCAACGAAATGCTTTCTACATGAATTATTTTTTGTATTACACAATGTCTTGTACCCGATACCTTCGTTGCCATACTTATTATTATTGCGAAAATCAGTCACTAATTTCCATCTCGGAATCCTGAAGGGATACCCGACGCCGACACAGTTTATTAGCAAATCTGCATATTTGCTGACTTTTTAGCAATATCATATACGAGTATAATTATACAATATGGTATAGTTATATACTGATTAGGCATTAACGTCAAAGCCGATAATTTATTTCTAGAAAACCCAGCTTTCCATGTATGAAGAGGGCGAATGTGGAAGGACGCAGTCAGATTTGTAAGAATAGAGACATCTGACACTCCATGCTCTCTGCCTACCCCGTAAGGGGCTCGGCGGAGTGTCATAATTATAGCTTTCAAAACATACTTCGATTTGGTAGGTTGAGATTAAGCTAGGATAGATTAGGTTTAAGTTTTATTTTAATAAACTAATATAGAGTAAAATTATTTTTTTACTCTCACCTTTAACCTCAGCCAAAGTAAAGTGTATCGCTCATCAACTCGCCGTGGGACAAGTGCGTCGGGTAACCGTGACATATTTAGCACTCGCGCGATCGTCCCGTGTGCCGCTGACCCGAAATTTGTTGTGATTCGACGAAATTTAAGTGAGCTGATTCATTTTCGGAATCGACCCAATGTTGATACATATATATACACTTATTACATGCAATATATGTAGGAATATTCAATTGATAGACCCGTTAGAACAGCGATTAGTGAACGCGACCGCTGGATCGAGGGTCGTGAGTTTTGAGCAATACTGCAATATAGCAAGTCTCCCTAAACATGTGTATAGGATGTCTTGCTACAGGATGTTTTGACATTACTATAGGATCGTATAGCTCCATCACATTGCTATAAGATCTTATGCTAACCTACTCAGATTCCCTTCTATGTTAAACAGATAACTGATAAAAATACATACGTACATATGTTTAATGTTCATTACGTTAACAAAGAATATCGAACCTGGTTAGATATTCACGTATTTCAATAAAGATATTAAGATCAAGCGATATACAGGAGGTAAGTTTCAGTATTCCGGGGTCTGAGGTCCGAATGTCTGTTGTACTGACAGTTCTAATTACGTAGTTAATATTATGTATAGCCTTAACTCTTTTCTTTATGAGCGGAGTCTCGAGTCCAAGTGTGGAACGCTGACAGGGTTAATAATCATTCTTTAAAGACGATGTGAACTATGGCGTGTGAAATTTTACCAGTGTGACACTAATGCTTCACGTTAAGCACAGAATAAGAAAAAATATTATTTTATCAATAGGTAATCATTTTAAAAATCATCACACACTCGTCCAGGGGTTTGATAATTGGGGCGTAACAATATATCCGTCGGTCCTTGTTTCGACCAATTATGCGAAATCTTTCAAGTTGGAGCGCGAACTCAACTGAAAAGACTGGATGCAAATTTATTAACTTAATTACGTTTCGACTATTGTGCATTGTAAATGAATGAATTGTAGGTAGGTAACATTAACTTTTCGTCAATCTGTCTTTGTCTTTTTGCCTGCTTTTATCTTTTTGCATTTTACTTTACGCTAAATTCACAGCTGTGCACGATATAGTGGCTGCAAGAGTCATGGCACGGTACACGTAGAAGACATCTGAGAGATTAATATTCGTCATACATTATTTCCTAAGTACCGCCGCGAGTCTAGACGCCGCAGAATGTACTACTGCAATATAATGACCCGTGCCGCTGAATATTGGTGAAAACACGTAATGCGACACCCACTCGTCTACAATCGCATGAAAGCACGAATGTCTCAATTCGTAAGCGTGCTTGGGGAAAAGAAATAAGTGGGGTATGGTCAGCAAAACTGTCCGTAACATTACAATTCAATTTCAAAGGTAAATACTATTCGTGTCATTAAACAGTTCTCATTTTATAGTATATATAAAAGGTTTGAATGTTTCGCACTTTGTTATAACTATTGTTATCTTAATATATTGACTATTGCTGATTGTAAACTGGATTAGTTCGTGTATGAATTAAATAAATTCGTTAGACAAGAATTTGGTAAACAGAATATATTTTATTGGTACAACTACATGTTTCTAATACCAGCATTAGTCGTAACACTTACGCGCTGTGTAAAATTCTGAAGTGTGTTGTGAAGATTGAAATGAGATGCTTTGATCTATGCATTAGTAACTCTGTTATAACGCGCTAATAAATATTTAATACACATATCGATTATTTCTGCTTAGTGATTGATAATTATGATGATGATATAAGTGTCGTTCGTAAGCTTCACTTAAAATGTATTATAATGCGTTAAAAATCTTATGCTAACACCTTAACCTATGATAGACTAAAACACAAATAATGTGTATACAGTTTTACGTTTTGTAATAAAACTAAGTGACACCTGCAAGGGACCTGGTTTGTCGGCGTATAATAATAAAACTGTTCATCTAAGGAAACAATATCTTCATTCATAAAAATATACATGCCTCGCGTCACTCCCGAAAAATAAACTGAAAAGAGCGTATAATGGTTACGTAAGATACCGGGGAGTATATTATTCCGGTGATTTAATAAAATGTTTTCCCGCTGAAAGATATACGGGTGTGCGGATAAAAATACACTTACAACGCTCTATAAGAAATATTTATTATTTGAATACGAATACGAATATAAAATACGAAATATTGGTGAAGTTGTGTGGACTTCAGTGTTCATATTGTCCAGGAGTCGACTGTGGACTTTGATAGACGGGCCTGGAATGGTGACGGGTCCTGTAGTAGGTAGTATGATTTGGTAGTGGAATCAAAAAGAAGTAAAGGAAAGCAAGTAACTTTTAGTTAAAATTTGTAAACGAGACCGTACATTTTTATTCAGTTGGCCCTTATTATTATTAAGTAAAAAATAGGTAAGTCCGAACTTATAGCTTCCACTTTTTGTGTTATACTAAGTACTATTCCGAAATGTGATTAGCACGTTGCGGAATTATCTTGTTACAATAGACCCAGAAGTGGGACACAAATTGGTAATAATAAATTGTTGTAGTACATTTTCATACTAAAGTGCTATACACTTAGCCTTATTTAATTTCCAGTTATATGGATCAAAGGAGAAAAACATTATTTTTAGGTTTGAAGAAAGTCACAAAACATTAAAAGTAAAATATTCGATACGATATAAGTACTTCGATAATCTACACCTTGTTGATACTCTCGTTTGGAGATTGTATGATATATGGTTTTAAGTGTTCTTCAAGGCGTTTAAAGTCTGTCAACAGGTATTAGATCAATATTGGAGCCTTTATCCTTTACTTTCTAATAGGAGACCCATGTCCAGCAGTGAAACGTTAAAACGATTTATGATAATGAAGATAATGAATGATTGTCTTATATGACCATTCAACAGCAGGTAGAGTAAATAAATCTGAACTAACAAAAGTCAGATACGAGCAGGGTTTCATAAACTTATGTATTACCTCATATCTATTAATAGTTTGTAAGTAAATGTGCTTTGTCATTACGATATGCTATTTCGCAAACTGTCTGTAAAGCTTGGAGCCTGGTGCTGATATACTGAAATCTTCTGCTGAGAGTTCTTTTTTACGCCATAATGTACTGTTACACAATGTAATTCTTCACTTTCCATTCACGGACAGAGTGAAAATAAATAGTCCTTTACAAAATATTTATTCTAGCAGATGGCGACGGTGACTTCAGGAGATGGTATAAATGACGGAAAGACATAAATCAAACACCTAAAAAATATTAAATCCGTTTTTGTTTTATATACAATTATTAGAGTTTGTTTTGTTTCATTTATCTGTAAATAACTTATGGTACTGACAAAAAAAACGTTTGTAGTTTATGAAAGATATTTTTCCATATTTTCATAAATCTGGAAAAATTATTAGAAAAACTTTTTTTGCGGTAGTAAAATTCTATCAAGGCTTATGATTTCTGCACTACCCGTAGCTGCTGACGGTACCCGACGCGCCGTCTCGCCCGCGCTATTTCTAGCCGCGCCCGCCCAGCCAAGTTTATTGACTCGGCCCAACACTATTCTATACCAACATTCTAACACTTACGCGCCTTTCAGTTTTCACCTCAAACTACAGGTTTCTTACGTGCGTTTGTACCATTTGTCTGGTAACGTTTCAGTACGCTCTACTTTCTACACTGTTTCATAGATAATTTACTAACGTAACATCAAGCCTGCAATCCTCGAAGAGTTAGGTAGAGGAATGTTTTACCCTCCCACGATTCACCAGTTACGTTTACATAATTTACTATACCTATACATATATATTTTTACTATTTATTGACAATACATGTTAGGATTACTGTTTATTTCGCAGTAGTTACATTTTATTGAAATAATTGTATGACGTAAAATTATCCTTGGTTCATGAGTGTCGACCATAAATCAATATTTCAACCTCTGAATCATTATTAAGATATCATTTCAATTTGAGGACAATCAATCGCTTTACACGAATGAGACAGACTCGGACGAGAGTGCGGGCATATTGCACTTCATAGTACGAACTCCATTGTTATAATTACCATAACAGTGTTTTGTTTCCTAGTAATAATAACAGTTTTCCGAAGGGTCAGGCGGTACCCCAATTTTTCACCAGTAATGTCTTACATTCTATGGAATGTGGGTTGAACTTAATGTCATAAAATTGTTGTTATTGACCAATTGTATGGCACCACGTCAATCACCGTTCAAATATACGAAAATAATGTGTTGTAACGCATACAGTTGAATAGTGTTGTGTCTGGCCGCACACCAGTACTGCATAGTTAGAGGCGGTGGAAATTCTTGGAAAAGCACGCGAGCAAGACATACAATGCAAAGTGTTATTTTAGTATGCCAGATTAAGGTTTATTGCATGTGCACGAGTCGGAAAACGTGCATATTTTCACGCCCACAAGAGATCGTCAGAGGAAAATCCGTTACGAATTAAAACTTTTTTTATACTGCGCATAAAATCACGTTATTACTTTGAAGAAATTGTTATGTGCAACAGTCTATGTATTGTTTGTTTATGAAAGCGGAGAGCGAGGTTTGTAGCAGAATGGAGTGAAGTTGATATGTCTCAATCATATTTGATGTCAATCACGTGGCAGCAAGTACTGACTTTGCTGAAAGTTTCTCGGACAAATAATAATTACGCATTAGTACCTACTAGTAGCATTTTTGATAATTAAAATAATATGGCAATAGGCTCACCACCTATTCCATATTGGGACGTAAACGTAACTGGTGAATTGTGGGAGTGTCCTACACTCCTCTGCCTACCTCTTCGGGGATAACAGGCGTGATG
>DWTO01000064.1:0-29381 GCA_018244755.1 Jemadia pseudognetus
TAACTGGTGAATTGTGGGAGTGTTCTACACTCCTCTGCCTACCTCTTCGGGGATAACAGGCGTGATGTTACGTACAACTACCATATTTTATACAGAACATATTTTAATACGAGTACGTTAATATTTGAAACAAAGCTAATTTGGTGTTTGCAATTAATGTAAATACATCAAAATCTACAAGAATAAGAGAATGATCGTTTGGAAATATTTATAAGAAAAATACCTACCTATATTAGTAATGCATTACTAGATTGAATCTATTGAGTAAGTATTAAGGGCCGAGGAAATGTTATGAATCCTCCATATAACACAAGTCTTGTAGACGTAACATATTATTTATTGCGTCACGGACATCTGCGCGTACGAAATGCGAGATCTATGCGAAATCGGACGTAAATCATATGGGGCTTTAGTTAGATGGATTGCTACGTATGATTTTATTTCGTATCAAGTGGTGTAGTGGTGGCGACGCGTTGAGAATATAAATAAAGAAAAAAAACGAGATTGTATTACATTCGTTCGTACTTAAAATCCATTTGATAAAATATTTCGGGCGCATTTACGGATTAGTGAAGAAAATTTTCACACCTAACCGTATCTAGTTCTGTCGCAATGTTTGTCTACGATCATTCCGTCTGCATACCATACATCACTGGGAACCGTATATGAATACTGTTTCGGTATATAGATCGCTAGATACGTGAAACCAGTCTCGATGACTGTTACTCGTATATTGAAGTATTTTTCCCGATTCGTACAACTTGGATATTTATGTTAAATATGTACAACCATTGATAGGTACGTTCGAAACAAGCGTGCTATATATTACTAAAAAGTATAACTACTAAAGAAGTAGGTACTCTTAAATTACTACTGAAAAAAATACTACAACACGGAAATGTTATGATGATACGAGCGCGCCAAAAAAACAATAGATCGAAATACCTATATCGATGTTACGATTAGATTAAATCGTGGTTTATATCGAGCGCAAAGCTTAACATACAATTCATGTACGTCGACTCAAAATGATTTATACGTGTGTAATAAACATGTCATTAAAATACGTTGATATTTGAGTTTTCATTTTATCATCGGCACCTAATTGTTAATAAACTACAATAATTAATGAGAGCACATGCTAAATTCTGTGACGTTTAGTCGGCGTCTGTAAGCTAAGGTTAAAGTTAGATCAAACATTGATTCGGATTTGAACTACGAGTATTTACTGCAACTAAACTTTTTAAATTTGATTGTCTAGATTTCTTTTAATGTTTTATTGAATATTTTAATAGTAATTGAATTAACAAATTAAATTCAAAAAGTTCTATTTTCAGAGAAATTTGTAAATTTTACATTTTCATAGCTCAAGTTATACTATATAGATAGGTTATTCTCAATATTCCCACAAAGTATATTTTAGCTTCTGAAGACATTGGTAATTAGAAGGTTTAAGGTGCTTGGCGTCGGAGATCGCCTATCGCGGTTTGCGACAGGGCATTTTTCCCATTATATGATTCAATGTCTGTCGTATAAAGTTATTCCGATAACAATTTTTGCGTGTATGTAGTGTACCATTAATGCTCGAACAGTGCAGCACTTAGCGTGTTCGGAAATTATGGGTGATTGTAGTATACGTACTGCTTTTTTCAATGATAAATATGTCATTGACTTCCCTATACATAATAATAACATGCGGCAGGTCTGTTAGGATAGAGACATTTAGCACTCGGTGTTTTCTGTCTACCCCGTAAGGGACCTGGCATGAAGATATGTATGTACATATAATAATTTCATAATATCACGCCTGTCATCTAGGAAGAGGGAATCAGAAGATTTTAGTACAATCCTACGATTCACCAGTTACGTTTACGTTCCAGTATGGAATAGGTGGTGAGTCCATTGCCATGTACCGGTCTTAAATATAGACACCGAGCGAATACAAAAAAAATAAGTTAGCAAAATCCTATAGTGCCCGACCCGGGACTTAACTCGGGGCCTCTCAATCGGCAGTCACACCAACTAACAGCCACTAATACGAGCAACGAGTAAAAATAATATGTATGTTATTAACTCATACAGTCATGCCAGCAACTGCTCAAACAATACTAGTGAAGTATATTAAATAGTCCACCCCTGAAGCGTGCAAGCCCAAACGTTTTATGTATCAATAATTTCCTGTTGACAATCAGTCGCGAACTTTGTTTCTGTCCCAGTTAAGTCAAAGTACTTTCACGAACGACTAAAGAAGTGGCTCGCTTCGTGTAACGTCGGGGACAATTTGGCAATAAGGGGCGGCCTGTACCTGGTGCAGCCCCGACTACTTATAACAGTTTAATTTATTTGTCGATTCCGCCTTGTTTGGGACCTATTACGTTAGCACCGTTGGATTAATAAATCAATGGATGCGGCACTATATTAAGTAATTACCAAATATAACATGAAAGGGCAGTTTGCTCAGTAAAGCAATTATAGATGTACACGCTTGTAATAAACGTTCGCTACCGTTTTGTATGAAACATTCCCTGTTTATCGTCGTTTAGTGTGCTTTGTTTTGCAAAGTAGGCAGAAACATAGTGCAGACTTCAAAGTAGAACAGTACAGTTAAACTCCGCTGCAACTTCTTGCAATAAATTATACCTTATCTAATTCCATCGTCGCTTTATTGCTTCATGTATTCTGTCGTGCTCCTCCAAAGTCTTGCTTAACCTTGATACACAACCCCAATATATTTAGTGTTGTAGGTCAAATATTTTATTAAAACTAGTGTAACGTAACACCGCGCCTGTAATCCCCGAAGAGGTAGGCAGAGGAATGTAGAACATTCTCACGTTTCACCGGTTATGTTTACGTCTCACTATAGAATAGGTGGTGAGCATATTACCATGCACCGGGCACATATCCAGACTCCGAGCTAATACTAGAATAGAATTCTGAATTGGAAAAAATTGGTAGTGCCCGACCCGGAAATAGAATCCAGGATCCCCGGATAGACAGACGCACTCGCAACCAACACGACCAACGGGACATATGTATATACATATATATTTACATAATTGCTTATAATAATTGCGCAAATAATAATAATAATATTCGTAAGCCGTGTACCAATAGCTTAGTAAGAAACAGGTTTATGGTAAGTACGGCCAGCTATTCAACTTATAACAATCGGTAATAATAGGGGGGCTGAAATTAATTATAGATCAGTTAAACACGTTTAGAGCTTCGAAACTTAACTCCACTAATAACTTCGAATACACGCGTCGCTTATTCGCATATAAAATTACTTGTGCCTGTTTGGTCCGAATGAGTTATAATGAAAAACTAATAAATCGGTATTGTTATTATTATTGAAACTATTTCATAGTAAAGATTCCATAACAACATAACAATCCATTGACACATATTTCTGCTGGTAATCAGAAACACTAATATTATTCTGTTACCATATGAGAAAGTGGCGAGAGTAGTTAAAAAAAAATGTGTTCCTTGCAAGTTAGCCTTCAGTTGCTAACCTACCTGGAACAAACTTTCTTTTACATTTGTTAGTGATGTGGCATGAAAAATTGTTTACAATAAACTAAATAAGCTTAAACTTTACGAACTTCCAAAGCCTTAATTAGCTTTTTATACGTAACTTCGCTGTCATTTGATCGCTTGACAGCGAGACACGTAAATAACGAAAGTTTCCTTACAAACAGACACGAGGACCGCCCCAGTGAAAATATGGAATTTGTGTCGGATTGTACCCGTTGAGTGAACTCACCCCAAAATTAAATTTCAGCGCGTTTCACGTAAGATAACAATGTTTATTACGCTTTCGGAGGTTCTGTGGTACAACGTAATTCCGTCGATGTATGCACTTCAATCATGTACATATATACTTAACTATATTGAATACATCTTGTGCTATATAAAATGTAGCATCAAGCCCGTAATCCCCGAAGAGCTAGGCAGAGGAGTATAGTAGACTGCCACCAATTTTACCAGTTACGTTTACGTGCCACCATGGAATAGGTGGTGGTGGTTACGCTGTGTGACCATGATACTACGTACACTACGTACTATCTTGTCACAGCCTAATGGAAGAAGACACTGGTTGACGGAAAATTGATGAACTTGTAACAATAGCTCCTCACATAGTACGGAAACGGTGATATAAATTAAACATTGAATGTTGCCTAAATGCACATTGACTTCTTGTTGGCGCTGCGCTTGTAAGCGCGCCTACCGATCGATAAGCCTTGGGATCGAATTCCGGTACGGATACTATTAGGATTTTTCTTATTACAATTTCTAGTAGTGACTCGGCGTCTGGCTTTGTTCCCGGTGTATCGCAATAGGCTCACCAAGTATTTCATGATGGGGCGTAAGCGTAATTGGTGAAACGTGGGAATGTATTACACTACTCTGCCTGCATCTTCGGGGATTGCACCCTACGTATGTTTTAGGTGCGTTTTAGAGGATTTAATGTCTATATAGTCAAATATGTAGATTACAGAAACTGTACTGTACTGACTGTAATGTACAATAACTGTACTACTGACTTAATAACGATAGATCCATGATGTATCCAGCGTGGGAATTATGGGCATAACCCCTCACGCGAGGCCTGTGCCCAGCAGTGGACCTCAATAGGTCGAGGATGATGGCATGACGTTAAATTGGATATCATTACATACAAGCTGAATATTTCTATGTACTATGTATATAATTTTTTTATTATACAAATATTAATTAAATAATTATTTTGAGGGCTGAACTTAAAAGTAACCTGAACCCTCTATCTATAAATAAACCTAAAATTCACGTTGAAAATCATTTTTTCTAACCGAGATAAAAGTTTTCTCTCTTTTAAGTTAGACGTAGCAATACATACAATCTACTCGTATACAGTTTCATTGAAATCGGTTAAGAGGTTTCGGATATTAGCGTGGACGAACATCGTGCCACAAGATTTATATATATATACATATATATGTATATAGTTTATCAACTGCTATTTATGACTCAGGTAGTCTTGTGTGGAGATTTCACAAAATATTCATACTATTTGCTTTCTTTTTTATAATAAAACACACAAACAACGGCTTAGCAATACCAATTAAGTGTACAATCGTAACGATATCTCTAATTGTCTATCAAATTATTAAATCAAGGACATAGTATTCTGAACGTATACGTTTAAAAGCTGATTGAAATGCATTCTTGGTTGCATTACCTACGGCCTAAATCGCTTTATGATTGGATCATTCGGTTCTAATACTTGTGATTCTTAGTATTAGTAAGTACTTTGTTTTATTGTCACCGAGCCCAGCGCCGATGCACTGGTCGATATATATATACGGTTTTTATCATTGGTGGTTCATCGTACAACTCACAGTCAGATGTTTAATCTTGCATGGCGGCGGTTACCGTGTCGTACCGACTCAATTGTGGGTGAAATGGAATTGACTGTAATTGCAGCAAAGTGGATGTACCGTTGTTGAAATGCTATCAATTATTCTTAGGCGTAGAGAATCGAGTTCAAAGACATTTATAGAAGCACCCGTGACCTTTGGTGTATTGTAAAATACGATTTAATTTAAATATTATCAGCAAAATAAAGACGCAAAATCAACGATAAAAATGTTTTCTATTTCTAAAATGAAATTTTTAGTTCATGAGGGCAACGAAATGCTCATTAAATAATATTTTATATAAATATAGGTGTATCATGGTGATACTAACAATAGTAATAATAATAATTTAATTAAAATAAATAAAGTTTTTAATAAAAAAAAACTTAATAACTAGATATAGTTAGACATGTAGTCTTATAACTGTTAAAAATTTACAATTTCGAGTTTAACTTATATTCATACATTTATTTACCAGATTGTAACGTGTATATAGATAAATAAGTGAAAACCTCTCAGTTACCCATAATATTATGATTTCAATATTGTCAATATATTTCAAAAAATTCCGTACTAACACCCATGGTGCAATCTGCATATTGTTTAGATGTCTTTTATATTATTACTCGACCACTTAGTTTATGCTAACCGATAAAAGTAAAAATATGCTTCATTGCATGAAGGATTTGATAATGTACCTGAGAAAGTAAAAGAGAAAGTAAAGGCGGTGTTAAAAATTGTGATCCTTCTTAAAACTTTCCTCAACTTTGAGATTATCTTTACCAAAGTATACACTGTGAATACCCATCAAAAATATAAATCAAAGGTTCCTCACTTAAGCTCTGACCTTGTATAATAAAAACGAGAGATACTAAATAACTGTGACTGGACTCATTCATCATCTCTTCCGACTTCAAATGACCTCACAGAATGACAATTACACTCCTCAATGTATTTTTATGCACTGTATGCACTTTTATTCACAATGTATTTTTATGGAATTTAACTATAAACGGAATATAAAAAATCAAAATTAAAAATAGGTTTTGCTCGAAATCAGTCATCAGCCAGTTACTAACAAATATGTTTTTTGCATTTTTGATAAAAGGGGAATATTTATGTGAAATTCTTTTTTCAAACAGTCAGTATTTACTCGTATTTATCTTTTATTGTTGTTAAGAAAGTGCTAAATTAATGGCAAGTAGCGTTTTCTACCAGGTGATAAGGAGAACTTGGGGTAGCCACCTTATCGTCTTAAATTTTCAACAATTCTGAAAAATCGTATATCGTTACACCAGGTCCTTTACGGGCGAGGCAGGAAATATTGCACAATATTTATCAGATTTTATGTTTTACAGTATGTAAAATATTTATTATTATCTCTATCCAAATGTAACAATTTTGAAATTACGGTAAGAAAACGTATTCATACAATTGTCTTTATGTTTTGAAATACCTATTAGGAATGTAGTAAGCATTCTTAGTCCTACTGCCGATTTAAAACTTCGCTTGCTCTACTTGGCACCCGATGATAAGTACATCACGTAGGCCACATTGCGGCTACGGAATTTTAACTATGGAAAGGTGTTTCAAAAAATGTTTATTGTCGAGGAAAAAAGAAACGCCAGGAGAATCTCTTTCAAACGGCACGTTTTTCTTGCCTCATATTGTCGACTTATGCAAAATATGTTTGTATGACTGTTACGTGACCGCATTGTTGTCATCTGATGTGGTCTTTTTCTGTCGTAAATATCAATAATATCTATCTATTCCGTGCGTGAAAATATTAATCTATTAATATCGCGTGTTTCCAATAATATTATATCTTAAAACTACTTCTAATTACAAACGTCTTAATTTGATAAAACGTAACATCACGCCTGTCATCCCTGAAGAGATAGGCAGATGAATGTAGTACCTACATTCCCATGTTTTACCAGTTACGTTTACAACCTAATATGGAATACGTGGTGAGCCTATTGCCATGCACCGGGCACATTTCCAGACTCCAAGCCACTACTAGAAAATCTAAATTAGAAAAATCTGAGTGCCCGACTCGGGCATCGAACTCAGGACCTCCCGATCGGCAGTCGCCCTTGTAACCAAGACGACCAAAGAGGCAGTCAACGGCAACTACAAATAGAGAGGTCATGGGTTTAAATTCTGAGTCGGGTACTATTGGATTTTCCTAACTGGACTTTCTAGTATAAATTTCTACGAGTGCCTTGGAGTCTAGATATATGCCCGGTATATTTCAATAGGTTCACGACCTATTCCAAGACGGGACGTAAACGTATGTAACTGGTGAAACGTGGGAGTGATGTGAACTACACTAAGTATACCTACTTCGGGGTGTACAGGCGCGATGATAAACATGCTTGGTGTGATGTAACTCCTGCTCCACAATAAATTGTGTAGTTTATATTTTAACATAAGTGCTTATTTTAAAAGATGCAATAGCATTTCTATAGTATCTATAGAGTTACTTTCGCCCCTTCGTCTCTATAGCGAGGCGTTTTCCGAAACGGTAGTAGTATCATTTTAACAAATACAAAAACAAAAATTTAAACAAAACAAAAAACCGACTTCATAAAATCTATTCCATAATATGCTCTAAAAAGTAACAAAATAATATGCTCTAAAAAGCAAAAAAATAATTAGCCATAGTATCTATGAAGTATGCCCTTTCCAATAAAAAAAGAATCATCGAAATCGGTCCATCCAGTTCGGAGTTTCGAAGTAACAAACATAAAAAAAGAAAAAAAACACATACCGACGAATTTAATACCTCCTCCTTTTTAAAGTCGGTTAAAAAGTGATCTAATGAACCAATTTTGAATAAATGACATTTGAATTTGATGTTATGTTTTAATGTACTGAATGGTACCTACAGGTTTTGGTAATATTTACATATGTTTATATGTGTAACATACATGTTTCGATATTATAAAAGAAGTTAGGAATTAATTATTAGTATAATGACAACAACACATTATCTTTTCCAGAATCATGTGGAACGGATGACTTCCGTTGCTATGACGGAAAATGTATTGAATCCTGGCGAATTTGCGACCGTGTCATCGACTGCTCCCAACGCGAGGATGAAGAAAATTGCGGTAAATACATATACATATACACTGAATATTGGGTGCAGGTGCTCGCAAGGACATCGTGGTAGTACAAAGCATTATCTGGGGATTGCATGTCTGGCATAATAATACTTACACGTTATTTTACAATTAAATGATGTAATGGTGGGTAGTCAATTTTATGTATGACCACATGGAATGTCAAGCCGTGATTGACCGTTTCCAGTCATGAGCCGTGAACAATTCAAATATGATCCAGAAAAAAGGTAAGTAAAACAATTGGTATGTACAATCGAAGTTGGCAAGAGTGCACCAGAACAAGACCATGAAGGATAATTTAAATAAAAAATGATGGCAATTGCAATACTAGCTTCTCTTCGCAGACTGTAGGTCGAATGAGTTCCTCTGCGTCAGCGACAAATCTTGCATCGAAAGCAGGAAACGCTGTGACGGTGTCAACCACTGCTCAGATGGATCCGACGAATTACATTGTGGTACGTTACCATTCAATAGGTCTCGTTTATATGTATTACAAACCAGACACATTTACTAATAGGAGGTTTTTTACTGCACACGCTTCTATTTTGGATTTAATTTGGTAAGTCTCTACTCTTTTGGACATTTGGAGCGGCAAACATGTATGCCAGGAGAGTGGAAAGTTTAGATGCAGGAGTGGGGAATGCATATCTGTTCTCTTACGTTGCGACGGTTACAAGGATTGCCCACTCGACGGCAGTGACGAGATTGGCTGTCGTAAGTATCCCTGTGATGTAACTAATATCAAACAATGGCATTAATTACGCGATTTCTTTTGTAGATAACCATCTTAATCCAATCTAGGTAATTTATTAAAATAACGAACTAATTGATGCCAATGTTTTTAAAAAAGTATTTATTTTACTAACCAATCATAATGTTAACACTGGATAACCGCTTTTATAAGGTTGCAAATCAGACCAGTGGCAATGTGACCATGGCAACTGCATTCAGCTGAGCAGGCGTTGCAATGGCCACGTGGACTGCCCTACAGATCGGTCCGACGAAAGAAATTGTCTCGGTAAGACTGCGCTTGGGGGATATAAATTTTGCGTATACCAGCATGTATTTATTTTTTTATGCATTATGATTATTTTTTGTACATGTTCATGGACACCCTATGTTATTCACTAATTTATAATACCCCTGATCATCTTGGTTGATATGCTATCGCTGAACGACAGATCACTGTTAGTGTGCTTTCATAGACCGCAATACTAAGCTGGTGTACAATATTTTAGCTTTTGCCTATATTTACAGCGGCTGAATTCTTTAAATGCAGTTCAGGCAAGTTTATCCGAGAAAATCTAAGATGCAATCGCCGTTACGATTGTGGCCCTGGAGATTATTCCGATGAAAAGAATTGTCGTAAGTTTTTTGTACCGTACAGGTCTCTTTTCAGTCTTGTGTCTGTTTCCTCACTCGGATCTCGCTTCGTCTTTTACTTTTATCTCTTTCATTCTCCTTAATTTTCCACTGAATGTTGTAGAGACCTAATAAATTTTATCTGTGCTGTGAACATTTTCACTTTATTGTCTTTTCCGTTCTTTCGCCGAATATTGAATGAAACCTACATTTTTTGTTTATATTAAGTCTATCGAACACATCATGTTCACTAATCGTCTACTAGAATTAGATGAGAATGCAGCACTTTTCTTTTACCGGTCAGCATGTGGTGACAGCGACTTCAAATGTGACAATGGACACTGCATTCCTGCATCCAAACATTGTGACGGCACGCATGATTGTCAGGACGGTTCTGACGAACAACATTGCATTTATGGTTTGATACTTTGCCACAATTAGTCTTTCCCGCAAAATTATAGAGCGCTGTAAATAAATGTACATTGATTTTAAAGGTCACTATAAAAATTTCGGTGGCGGTTATTATTATTTTCGTGGTCGTTCATATATTATATGCCTACATATACGGCATTTTAACTATTGCAATGGAATGTAAACTAAAGTAGGTACTTAACAGCTTGTTATTCTTAAATACCGCCGTTATATTTAGAAATAACCTGGGTTACAGCGATTACACATTAACAGGAAATAAAATTATATATTTTGTACTACAACAATAACATTACACTTACGCATTACATTTACAACATACATTTTAATTCACTAGAGCACCTAACGAAATTTATGATGTCCTTGATGATATATTTGTTAAGGTTACGGTATTTGCATTATATTATGGCAGGCACAATATGCATGGCTTATCAATATAAGTGTTCGAGTGGACAGTGCGTTGAAGCTGCATCCTGGTGTAACGGGACCAAGGAATGCTATGACGGGTCAGACGAAATAACATGCACTTGTAAGAGAGACGAGTTCAGGTGTCGAAACGGGTCTTGTATTAACATCGCCAAACGATGTGACGGTCCAAAAGACTGTTGGCCGAATGGTGAAGACGAAGTGAACTGCGGTAAGTCTCGTTCAAGAGTCGGTCTATCGAACCCTCTATTCTTCTTGTGGATAACAATGAAGACATTCCGGTTTGATGTCAGATTGAATTCGAGTGTAAGAATCGTTGAATGTTTTCTATATTTTCTGTTGTTGCTATGTAATTGTTAAGGTATATGCATGGCATGAATAAGTAAATAACAGATTTACACATATACAGCATTTACTACAGCACAATTTAAGACTGCATTACTTGTATACATGTACTTATGTAGACATAAATATGCTGTAGCGTCGGTAGTAATAAATTGGTTTTCAGCTTCCAGGATTAAATGGTTGACTTGTAGTTTAAGCAAGGATATAAACTATTTAAAGTTTAAATATGATCCTGTATCGAGAGACAAAACGATAGTTTTTGCTTAACCAATGCCTAATGTGTAACCTAAGTTATGTGACTACCATTTCCGTATAGTTCCGTATCCGACTTAAACGACATTATACCTTTTGGTGTATTTTATGTCCATGGTTAATCCGAAACATTAGTAGTATACTAATAGTAACTATTATTCGATACAAAGATCCCATCCTCTTTATATTGATTCTAACGTTATGGATGTACACACGATGTTATACACTATTACTCAAAGGCTCTCATAATAATATGTATAAGCGCTTATTATCAAAATGTCAGAACTTTAAAAAGTGAAACTGTAGAGCTTTTTAATAACACTGTTTGTAACAGTTTTGATATAATAGTTTTTACAGAAACATGGTTGAACAACAGCGTCTCCAACAATGAGTTATTCGATCATCAATATATAGTTTATAGACCTACGCAATTGAGAGAGTAGAGGATTCCATAACAAAAAGTATGGTGGGGGTGTTTAAATCGCTGTGACCAAGCGCTATAAGTCCTGTCGTCTATTTGAATACGAGTTAGATTGTGAGGATCTCTGGGTCAAATTAGAAGTACGAGGGAAAAAGGAGTCATCGACGACCTATACATTTGCGGTGCATAGATGTATACGCGCTCCGGCTCATCGGAAGTTCATTCATACGTTTATTACGGTCACCAATCGTATCTTAGCAAATCGTAGTGGCGATACGGCAATCCTATCTCATTTTAACCTAAGCAGTATAAGTTGGATAAAAACGCAGTTTCCGCCAATGCATCCAACAGACTGTTGAACAATATGCTCATAGATTTTATGTCCCTCAACGGCCTATCCCAATATAACTACAAGCTAAAAATTAAAAATAACATTTTAGATATAATTCTGCGTACCACAACATTCAAACATTTATCAGATAGATATATCTCATGATCCGCTCACCTTAATTGATCCGTTGCACCCACTTCTTCGGTTCTCCATCGCGCACGAATGCACAGAGAGTCGTCCATCAAAATCAGTAGCTAAATTTCTTTTCCACAAAGCAGACTATAAGAAAATTATAAACGATTTAAACAGCACTTCTTGAGTTGAGGAACTCTCCGATGCGCCAGGGTTGATGACATGGTGTCGGTAATTAACGCACGGCTAAAGTGTATTATTGTTAAATGTGTACCCAAGTCGAGACCATCTAATAAAAACAAATAGCCATTCTGGTTTTCAAACTCGATATATTTTCAAATCCCCTGCATAACTTTAAGTACTACGTTCGGATATTAATTAACAGTGATCAATAATTTAATTTATTTGTTTTAAATTGATACTACTGTATGGTCTTCATTTAATTTATTTTCCTAATATTGTATTAAATACTTGCTTCAATATTTCATACATTTTAATCTAATTCCAATCGTTATAACTCAATTTATTAATCTTAAATAGTTATTATGCTTGCACACAATCTGTTAATTTTATCATATAATTGAAATACCTAATACTTATCTAGAGCCTCACTTGTAACTTCGTTATCGTAAGGCCATACTGTTTACCTTGTTGGTGTAACGTAAATAAACAAATATATATAAATTACATAACACACATTAGATAAATTTATTTTACAGCACAACCGTGTCCAGCTGATAGTTTCACCTGTGACGAAGGAAGCCGGGTCCGTTGTGCGACTCGCTGCGACTACAACCCGGAGTGTGACGCCGGCGAGGACGAAATCAACTGCGAACGTAAATATCTCAACCTCGTCATGATACCTTACAGATTATGTATAACACTAAGAAGCGTGTAATTGACATTCGTCCGATGACGTATGACCGTGTAGTTTTTGCAATACTTATTATATTACGCCACTAATGTCGCATAAAAGTAGCCGAACCGTAGACAGTCCGATTTTTTATAAATGATAATTTTGATTTAAAGTTATGACCGCGCACGATTTTTCTTTTTGTTACTTATTTATTTTAAGATGGAGTTTTATCATATTCATTGTTTCGTGTATAAGGCATGTTAGGATGGATGGCACACAGATACTACAAGAAGGCCTAGAAGGTGGTTAAGTTCCTGTCATATGAAATAAAATACATAGCTATCGGTTTTGCAACAATCGCCGAATTCGAACTTTCTACGTGTTTGTCTTATGATATTTTTTTTACATATATTTTTCACATTACCAAAGTTATGAAATAATTGATTTTATCGTAATCGTATAAGTCGTGCTTGCAATTAATATAAGCGACAAAACATATTAAGCTACCTAAGCAGCATTCATTGCAACTGGCGATCGTTCTGCTTAATGAATATAATGCATAGCGAAAATTTCTCTCGCTGGCTCGTTGCATAACTATTATTACGTTGTTACTAGGTTTTTTAAATATACATTTACGAGTTAATTGTATTTCTTCTAAAGGATGTAGCTACAATTGCGACGATAAATGTCTGCAAGCAAGTCAGATTTGCGACGGTGTTGCGGACTGTTCGGACAGCTCCGACGAAGGGGACTGCGGTTTTTGTGACGGACCCAAAGATTTCAGGTAACTTTACCAGCCAGCGAATTTCGGATTAATTAATATTTGACCTGACCACTACCTAAACAAGAGTTCAGTCCAATTTGCATCCGAGTGAGCACTGGCGCCTTGTTAGCGATTGTGTCTGTATTTCATAGCCGAAAATGCGGTTTTGTTCGAAATTTCAGAATGCTAATTATTTCTATGCGAATTTAATGAATATCGTGATGTCTGTAGCAATATTTGTATCGTGTGGCTGCGCGCGATCGAATATTTCCGTGACCCAGGGGTCACGATGATGACGGTACTCAATTGTCTTTATAGATGTCAGAACGATGAATGTATCAACATACTCCAAGTCTGCAATGGCGTACCCGAGTGCACGGACCGGAGCGATGAAATCGACTGCAGTACTCCCATCCCTACACAAAGCAAGTATCATTCAAGCAATCTTAAGTATTTATAACAGGACCATATATTATTTTACTATAATTAAAACCTTTTCAATTTTTTTCAGATCCATGCTTGAATAATCAGTTCCAATGTCACAATGGAATATGTATCGACAAACAGTTTGTTTGCGACGGAAACGCCGATTGTCTAGACAACACAGACGAAGACAATTGCCGTAAGTATCTACTTGATTTAATTAGAACTCTAACAACTTATTCTCCGATATATGTATAAATTTAATATAAAGCTTACACTTTATATATTATTACAAGGTTTTGAACAAAATTTAATACAGTTTTGGCACATATTTCAATGAGAGCACATAGCACTTACTATATTATGCTTACAGCAAACACAATTCGAGCACAGGTATTGAAATTTTTTAATAAATAAATTACACGCACCGGCGACAACGCCTCAGTATAAGCACTGCATTGTTCTAGATTATAACTGAAGCGTAAACTTTTACATTTAGTATAATGTGAACTATTATACTGTTTAGGCAGAAATGGCTAAAGAAAGCCCTGTTCTCGTGTAATTGAAATTGGCTGACAAATTTGAAGTTTTGACATTATTGTCTAAATAAAAATAGTTTTCGTTGATTGCTTAGAGTTAGATGTTGATATTAGTAAGCTAAATTGCGCTGATGTGCAGCATGGTATGCGATGAGGCCCTCCCGAACTCCAGTTGAGACGTCGCCGTGCCACGAATCAGAATTTACCTGTTACAACGGCCGATGCATACCACACTTGATGCGATGCGACAATCTGTATGACTGTTCAGACTTCTCCGACGAACAGAACTGTTACACTTCCGGTACAGGAAATGTTTTAATTATGTAATCAGTATTGAATGTTGTATGCGTATTCGATATACCTGGTTGTGTCGATATCCCCATTTTTATGATCCCCTTGTAGGCGGGCTATAGGCCTCTTGTATTCTGTTGCACTTTAGAAACAATTAGAAACGTTGATTAAATGGTTAATGATTGTTTTCATAGTTTTTTGCGTTTAACTTTTATGTAGACCACTGACATATACCTATAGGTTTTATAAGCCTTGACACTTTAAGTTCGCGATTGGTTTCTTTCCTTATTCGATTTAATTAGTGATTTCGATTAGTTAGTTTAATATACGCTGTTGTTTTTGCACGTTTTTATATACTATTCACTTACGATTTGTTTTCTAGGTGCACAGAATGTATTGTGCCTTTTTATAGTAGGTATAATTTAGTTTTTACAGCTTTAAGTCTCACTTATTTAAATGAGGCTTATGAACTGAAACTGAAATGAAATATTTTATTGTCTAAAAGTTTGTACAGATGCTATGTTTATTTATATTCTATGTTTATGTAATATTGGTGCAATTATTTTGTATGTAGATTTATAAAACCATCGCTTTCCTAGTATTATTTTTTGGCCATATCCATTGTAGGTACAAGTAACTCATGAAAATGAATACTAGATTTTTTTAGATATTTCACAACTGTTTCGTAAATAACTAATTTCATACAAATGTAGATGTGTTATTAGTGAAACAAAATTTTATATGTCATTTTAATAACAAAATCGTTATTACAAAAATGCTTAATAACTTGCTAATCATTACCTAATTTTACTTATTGTATTAAACGAGATCTATTATTTCTCGTTTAAGCTAAATTCACAACCATATTTTTATGGACCACTTGTAATTCGATATTCTCATAATATACATATGTATGTATGATAAATAAAACAGTATTTGTTTGTTTGAATGCTTCGTTGGTCTAGATGTTGCAAGCACGACCACTGAGCACGAGATCCTACATTCGATTCCCGGGTCCCGTAAAGTACTACTGGGTTGGTCTTACTTGAAATTACCAAACGTAGTTCGAAATCTTCACAAATGTCCGGTGTATGGCTTACAACCTATTCCATGTCACATATAACATTAGATGTGAAACGCGACAGTACCAATTCTCCGCCTACCCCTTCGGGGAAATATAGTTACGGTGTTATGTTTATTGTAATAACACCTTTGAGGACCTTTGTGATTTAAATCAATTTTGTAATATTTGTCGAATCGAATGGAATAATATTCATGCGTCTTGTTCATACATTACAATTATTATTTCATTTAAAGTTTTCTGTTAAATAACGTTTTTCTATAAAATTACTACACATAGGTACTCATTTTATTTCGTTTCAGTAGGTACATAATGTTGCAGATAATGTCATTTCATTGCGAGCAATTTTTTCGCTGTTTATAAATTTAAATCCACTTGTCTTATGTTACCAGCTTGTTCCAAGGACAACTGGCAGTGTTACTCCGGTCAATGTATCCCGGAATCGCAGTACTGTGACGACAATTATGACTGTAGCGATCGCTCCGACGAACTAAATTGTCCCAAGACTACGACCCAGCTACCGCAAATACCGCCATACAGGCCGCCAACTCCACCGCCTCAGCCGCAGCCTCAGCCGCCGTCGTCACCGTCACCGCCCATAGGTATGCAAACTGCTGTTAAAATTACTTAATGCCAGACTCAGAGATAAGATTTGGAACTTTGAAGCACGCGTTTAGGCCAATATTGCTGTGGAGAATTTTGATAAAGCTTTATAACTGTTCGCTGACATCAATTGGATCCGACAGTTTAAGAGGCATAAAATAAAATCGCCAAGAAAATATGAGAGATATGTATATTCTTGAATATTAGAGTCTCAGTTTTAACACGCTTTAAATATACGTTATTAAATAATGTAAGATTAGCTTGCGATTGCGAAATGGTACATTGATTGTCTCTTTTAGCTAAGATATCCGGGTTCACCCGATACATACCGTACGAATAAATGTCGCTATAGAAAATATACATTTCAATAATCTACGTCAAAAGTTATTATTGCATGAATGAAAAATGATAAGATAGACATATGAAATGAAAATGATAGACACATTTGGAACTCGGTTACGTCTACCTACTCCGTAAGGGAACTAGCGTAACTATATAGATATAATTAATCATCATTTTCGTCATGGGCAATTTGTCTCAGTTCAACGCTTGAAAACTAACCAGTGATAGATATAATGTAACTGATAATGATAAATTTTAGTTACAAAAGGTAATAATATTCATGCGTCTTGTTCATACATTACAATTATTATTTCATTTAAAGTTTTCTGTTAAATAACGTGTTTCTATAAAATTACTACACATAGGTACTCATTTTATTTCGTTTCAGTAGGTACATAATATTTAGAATAACAGATGCATATTGAGAAAGTAATATCTGATTTAATTAGTAAAGTAATTTATATATTTGCTTTAAACATATTCTCGTTATATTTCATAATATTAGGTGCAAATAAATAACCTTCAAAGAATAAGTTAGTGATACTGTTTGCATTTAAATGTTTTAAATACGTTTTAAAACCCCCTGTAAATTTGTAACTCTGTTACGTGTAAGTACGAGTAAGTAGGTAAGTCCTGACTCTAAAGTGTATGTAAATTTAAAAAACTTGGATTTTTACAATGCAACTGATAAAATTATTTATCGCTTAGCATGTAGTTATAGTCGTTGGTTCGTCAACCAGACTGATTATTAATCAGTTTTACTATTCATTTGACTGGCTTCTGGTACAAAATTGATAATATGTAGATAACCAATTACGATTATCTCAGTAACGAGCATCAGCAAAACAATGAGCTCAAAAGTAGTTAGCAAAGCTGGCAAGCTCGTCAGTGGTTCGTGACCTTAAAAAAGGCGGTCCGCATAGGCGGATGTGGCAGGAACCGGTGGAGGTGTGAGAACGGTCAGTGCATCGACGCGCGCCTACGTTGTGACGGTCACCTGGACTGCCCGCACGACATCAGTGACGAATTCCAATGTCCACTCGGCAGTAAGACAGAATATCTATATCATGCACTTGTAACTAATGAACACGTGTCACGGGTCTTAACCAATTTATTATTATTACCGATTGAAGGTTTGCCAAGACACCAACAGTCAATATATCTAGTATCACGGTCATATGATTCCGTATTATTTAGTATTGGGCGAACTTTGCCGTTATAACAACCCATACTCGAATTGTAGTTATCATATGTCCGATCAGCCCGTATCGAATCGATGTCGTATCACCATTGATACAGAATATACATGATTAAAATCAAGTGAACTTAACAACCTCATATGTTATGTTACATAAATATTATTGTTATATTCGACTGTTGGAGTTTGAAGTAAAATCTTCGACCGGTCATTGGGGTAACATAATTTTGTATAGTTATTCCTATAGCTGTGGTATTTAATGTTGTTATGAACTAACTATGGCGGGAGTATTGGCGAATTATTAATGTTGTTTCATATGCGTATTGTGCCAGTAGGGCCTTATTTATATTAGAGCGTTTATAACGTTGAATTTAATTATAGTGTCCAACACAGAAACGTATTAGTCTCTGAATATGTCCCCTGTGCAACTATCATGATGATGTCACCAAATATATATGTGTGTATATTGTCTCATCCATGTGTACGTGTAGAGAAATCTTTTATCCCTTTTTAAGAATATTGCGTGCACGGAGGACTTTAAGATTTTGTACACTTTAAGTTTACACATAGAAGGAGTGCAGAAAGCTAAAATGTACCTACATATACATAAGATTGTTGAAAACACAACATAAGTTTTAGTAAAATAGAAAATTCATGTTTAAGTTCATACTATCAAAGTCATACGCGTAAAAGCCTGTGGTCAAACAACACAGTAGATGTTTACGTATTTCGTTGATATAATAATATTTTTGATATAATAATAAATAGTTAATAGTAGTAACTTTCCAATTCAATTTTTTTATGAAATACGATCGAATTTTAAACACATGTGATGCAGCTGCAGGTAGAACTCCGCGACATTTTTCCAAAGACGATCAATCACTTAATGACTGGTCGAGCGATACTAGCTTGCGATTCAATAGACAAAACTAGATGTGGTAAGAACTTATATCATTGTTCAATTGATCGATCATGTTGTGTTACAACACAATATACGAAGTAGATTACTATTTTAGTTAGGAAAGTTTGGGTGGGCGTTATGTTCGAATTTGGTAATGGATGCTCAAAATAATATAAAATTTATTTGCTCCTTGTGTATGTTAATATCAGTGTTTTTAAATATATGCATAATGACTATTGTGGACTATATAAATATGACAACATAAAAAATGCCAATATTCCAATTGATACATTAATTTAAGCTATCTAACATAATGTACTGTCACTAACAATATAATATAGCGAATGTAAAAAACATATTGTAAATGTTTCGTGTAAATTTAGGGTAAGGTAAAGTGACATCAAGGTTAAGCTTCATATTGACCTATTATAGCCTAAGGCACCGTATACACTTAACCATCAATTATTTGTGAAAAAGTTGCAATCTTTTTTGTTTATGAAATGTCTTCTATCAGGGTTACCGATTGCCATTTAATAATAGCACGTGAGATTTACCAACTTCTTTGATACAATTTACTTTAATTACCTCTGTAAATATTTGTTTATAACTTGAATTAATTATAATTGTAAATAAAGGTCAGCGCACAGAATCATAATGACGCGTATGGATTCGGCCATCTTGAGTGGCGAAAAAGTGAGTGAGTTGGAGAAAAGTAGATGGTTAACTTTTTGTACAACTGTAATCAGTAAACGTATTGGAGGATTAACGATTTCGATAGTAAGATACAATAAGGTAAAATATAGGATAACTTATTAAAAAATAAATATGCAATATTACTGTAATAATGTCAATGTTATATGATGTGATGCGGTAGGCTCGAAATGTGCGCTGGCCCTAAAAGTTTTCTACATCTATGTACATAACTGCATCTTGTTCTGAGTAAATAAAATTTTAATAGTTGATGGAATGTGTCTGTGACTCATGTCATAACTGTATAATAACATAATCTATATACAATTGTCCACTGTATATTACAAATGAAACTAAGACACCGTACATTATTCTTTTCCAGGTCCCATTCCCTTAGACCTCCATACGCGACCAAACGAACAGACTGTGCGAAACGGTAAGTCACACTATATAATATGTTCATTGTACATGTGTTGTGTATTATATATATATCTGTTTTAAAAAGAAAAAACTAAGTCATTTACACCTGATATATTTCTGCACGTAAGACAAGGACATCAGGTAAGCTCTCTGATGGTGGTGGGGTAACTACACAGAGCTAATATTTAGAATAACAGATGCATATTGAGAAAGTAATATCTGATTTTTTTACATGTATAAAAAGTAATTACACAAGACTACATAATATTATACGTAGTATGTAATATTTGTGTCAAGATCGTAGAACATAATAGAAATAAATATATTTAAATGAAACGCAGGAACGTGTATATCAAATTACTGGATTAAAATTTTGTGTATCATTCGTGTCAAATTCTGTTGATTACCTTCTTTCGAGAGCAGCAGCGGATTCAGGCGGTGTGTACGAACCTTTATATTAATTTATAGTAATAAAAAAGTGCACAATTATACTGCCATCTACAGACTTAAATATTTTACTATTTGAGTTTTAAGTTTGTTGAGATTCAGGTGTTCTAGTATCCCTTTCCAATTGATATTATTCTTTAAAATATATTAATTAAAGTTTAAGTAATAAGATTGTCTATAATTAATATTTTATTTTTAATCGCTTATTCGTGAGTATTATATGGATTTTATTTAATTATTTCGTTCATAGAGCTGTTTAGCATTATTAGTTTTGACGGTGGGGATGTTATAAAGGATCTTTAGAGGTAAAGTTCGTTCTTTAAATGTAGAGTTTGATTACAGATCTTAGCAAACGGAAGTGTTATAGTAATCTGACCCATCGTTTAACCACTGTTAGCTGCATTATATGGTCAAAAATATTTTATAAATCAAAAATATCAATTAACACTACGTGAAATACAATGAAGTAAAAAATACAATTCAACAACAATTATTCAACAACAAAAATTCAAGTACCATTATGTGCATTAGTTGGTTACCAATTTTCTAATTCCATCTCTCTTCTTTATAATCACAAGTACACTAAAAGAGTAAGTTAATTATAAAACTAAACATTTTAAGATAATTGTTATATTAAAGTCAATTGTTTCTTTCATGGTGGTGGTTACAGCTAAAAATGGTGAGTTGTTGTACCTTATTTGGGTGCATCTCGGGTGTTCAACTCTTTTTATGAGTTAATAACAGTTTGATTGGGTGAAAATTACCTGCACTCACACATAATACATATATTATATTTAACCCATAAACCTCATATGCACACGGGGATTCATTCACATATTTTTAACACAAAAGTACCTAAATCACGAAATTGTTTAAGAAAATTATATGCCACCTATTAAATTCAAGAATGAAGATTGAATGAATGGAAGATCGCAAATTATAGCATGTCAGATTTGTATGGTGCTTGCTTCTCGGTGCTTTCTATCCATCGCGTAAAGAACCGGGATGGGCGATATAATACATATTATAAATTATTTGACAATACTTTCGTCAGATAGTACTAAATATGTATAAGTGTTATTAGATGCCGTCGCATTGTAACCTAATGCACGAACTTAAAGTTAAGTACTTAAGGTAACTTAATGCCATGATATCTTTACACGGCCTTGGAAATTTGTAGTTTACGGTTTAATTATATAATAATACCACTATACCTTAAGCATTAGCTTCCGATGAGCTTCTAGGTATATTTAAACTGCGAGAACAGCTCGACAATGGCTGACTCAGAATCTAGTATTAAATTAATCAAAAATCAAGACGATTTGCCCAAGCAATGTAACAAAACATGCACTTTTAATGTATTTATGCACTAGTAGAGGGTAATAAGAACTGGTACTAGTCACAAATCCTTGTTAAAATCACGCGCGGGTTGCATGCTGGTTTCTATCAACACCTTATTATCCCGTTTGGATTTTTTATATTTTATTAATTCAATAATTAAACATTTTCATTAACAGAAGTAGAAAATGATGTTTTGCTATATCATACTATGTTTATTTGGTTTTCTTTTTATAATAACCGAACTATACATATTACCTAATATTCAATTGATCGACTTTGATTACTAATACCTATGGGTTTGCATTAATCACCACGCAATACCGGGTTGGTTTTTCATATACACATAATTTTATCGCAGCCAGGATTTATTTATATTCACATAATAATATTCCACCAATATGGTAGACCTATGTAAAAACTGTCAATATTTTCGAGAAAAATTACGGTTTGTATTTTGATTCATTTTACATAAGATACGGTAGGTTTATGGTTTGTTTACGGGGCTTGATCACATATTGTGATATATATTGACCAATTGATATAATATATTCATCAATTGATTAATGCTACTTTTTTATTAAACTGTACCTGACTCTATTATATAATTTTTACATTGTCACTATGGTTGCATGATACCAGAATTATATGTATAGTTGTGATATGATTCAAGGTAATGGGTAATCAATGTAAATGGGTAATATAATGGGTGCTAGACTGCTTCATTGGTAGTGTTGGTTGCAAGCGCTACTGCCGATCGAGAGGTTCTGAGTTCAAATCCCGCGTTGGGTACTATTCGATTTATCAAATTTAGATTTTCGAATTGTGACTTGGGATCCGACTTTGTGGCCGGTGTATGCCAATAGGCTCACCACCTATTCCATAGGGGAACGTAAACGTAACTGGTGAATAGTGGAAGTATACTTCACATTCTTATGTACCCATTCGGGGATTACAGGCGTGATGTTACGTATGTGTAGTATAATGAATTGATAGAAGCAACGCAAGATTTACCGCTTTTGATTTCGTCGCTTCCATTTTTCGTACATATTTGTAAGTCGAATCAAGAGCGTTTCATTGTGACCAAACCAAGTCCGAAATATCCAGGGTACATCTGCCTTAGGCAATTTTGGAATTTCCGTTAATACATGTATGTAGATTTCAAAACGATGTATTCCTCCAACGTTATCGCGAATTATATTTAACTATACAGGTGTATTTAACTTTGTAGTGGTAGAGGTTTGAAGAATTTGAACTGTAAATCTTGGGAATGCAAAGCTGAAGTCAAAGCCACTACATATATTACCAAAGTACATACCTGCATATTTTCTGTATTCGATACATTAGATTTTATTTACATTTGAATTTTCGTTTCTGCCACACGCGATGCTTCTGTCATTTGAATTTAGATTTGTTATGAATATTCGTTGAATAATGCGAATGATCACAGGTGGTGACGTAGTATTCAGTTGTCGAGATGAGGGACCCTTGCGCGCGGCGGTCAGGTGGGTACGGGAAGGTGGTAAGCCCCTGAAGCCCGGTTACGTCGATAGGAGAGGCCGACTTGAGATCAACCAAGTTACAGTAAGTGAAAAGAATTATTGTGTTTAAGTTATTTAAAAGAATCCAATATTATTACTTGCATAACTTATTTTAGCCCGCTGACGCTGGTGTATACATATGCCAGGCTGTAAAATATCTTGGACAGCCCGGATCTGAAGCTAAAGTGTTTCTGAAAGTTGATGATCCAAGTGAGTATTCATGATGAACTATAATTAGTATAATTGCTGCGTAGTAAATAGAACCCACGACAAATGAGTAAACTCATAAAAGAAAGATGCGGTAAAATAATTCTTGTTCTATATCTTTTGAATGTATGTAAATTTTATGTTTTATTACTCTGGACGCTCCAATAAGTAAATTACAGTATAGCTCGCTTTCGTATTTAGTTTTTTAGGAAAGTTACTTTTTCATTTTCGATAACTTAGTCCCCAGCAACGTGTCTAAATGTAGTGGAGTGTAGTCTACAACTAAAATGTAATGGGTTGTTTCCTGCCTACATCATTAGCAAAGTGACGCGATAATATAATAATAATTTCGAAATGTAAATCTGCGTTACCTATTGCCTTACAGTTCCGGAAGTCACCACTTCGATCTATCCTTGCCGCCCTGACCAGGCAACTTGCAGCAACGGACAGTGTATATCAAAGTCTAATGTATGCAACGGAAGACGAGATTGTAGCGATGGATCTGATGAGGACTCTTGCTGTAAGTATTTGAAGAGGGGCTTTTTAGATTCGCAGTGCTTTTATTTTTATTATTTATGTATCTTTTCAGTAGAATATTTTTTTTACAATTGTTTTTACCAGCAAAAATACAACAAAGACAATAGATGCTAAGACAACTCTCGGTAACTTAATATTATGAAGTGTTAAAGCATAAGAAAATAAATGATAATTTAATTTGAAATGTGCTAAACACTCTGGCTATTAGATTTTCATAAACAAATCTTAATTAACAGCTGACAATGGAAAATGTGAACCGAATCAATTCCAATGCGATAACGGTCAGTGCGTGCTCAAGACATGGAGATGCGACAACCAGATCGACTGTTCAGACAGCTCCGACGAATCCAACTGCGACGCAGGCCGCCAGCCCTCAGATGAGTGCCTAAATGTCGAATTCACCTGCTCAAGCCGAGATCAATGTATTCCTAAAAGCTTCCACTGCGATGGACAAACCGACTGTAAAGACGGATCCGATGAAATTGGTTGCAGTGAGTGATAGCTTTTTTTATCCCATAATACCTTGCATAAATCAGTTTCATTA
Source organism: Jemadia pseudognetus (assembly GCA_018244755.1). Lineage (NCBI taxonomy): Eukaryota > Metazoa > Arthropoda > Insecta > Lepidoptera > Hesperiidae > Jemadia > Jemadia pseudognetus. The sequence continues at coordinate 24,947 of DWTO01000064.1, forward strand.
AACATTATCTTACACTTTCCACTTGGCGTTTACAGTGCCCGTCTATGTCAAAATGCCGCCCAAACCAGCGAATGTGAGACTGAATCCGGGAGACGTACTTACTTTGGATTGCGAGGCTGTTGGAAATCCCACACCGTTAATTTCGTGGCGTTTGAACTGGGGACATGTACCAACTAAGTGCACAGCGACCAGTCAAAACGGGATTGGAACGTTGACATGCCCTAACATGCAGGTCAGTTTATTAAGTGTCTACACATCATGAACTTTTAATAAATTCCCCTTCCTATTTTGAATGTTACATGGGTTTTATTTATGCAAAAAAAATTGTTAAACTTCGCAGCCGGAAGACAGTGGCGCTTATTCTTGCGAAGCCATAAACAACAAGGCTACGACTTTCGCGACACCCGATTCCATTGTCTACGTGAACAAAACTGATCCTTGCCCTCCTGGCTACTTCAACAGGTAACATATCTCAGAAACTGAAGCAATTACATTTTGTAAGAAAGTCAACTCGTTATTAATGGGATCATCTGGGTTCTGCTGATTAACATTCATGACACATTTACAGTGAAGCTCGATCTCAAAACGAATGCATCAGATGCTTCTGTTTCGGTGAATCGACTCAGTGCCGTAGCGCCGATCTGTTCACATTCACCATGCCGACGGCGTTGGGCGAGGGCGGCACCATGCTCTATGGCGTCAAGCAGACCTACAATGGAGAAGTTCAGATCGACAAGCAGTCAATCACCAACGAGTACTACTACGTGCCATTACGAAACGGCGCCACGGTACTGCAATTTGTTAATTCACTTATTTCGATATTGATTCACAGTGTTGTAATAATTAAATTTTGTAATATATGTAAAAGAACGTACCTTTAAGTGTTTTCCCAAATTATCCAAATCACTGACCTTCACTTTTCAATTTTTTTTAAACAAAATAACGGTATTATTAAACATAATTATAGCTAAATATGTTGCTAAGTATTAGCTCATTACAGGTAACCTTGGCGTTCAACCCTGCATGGCAGCGTAACACAGACGTTCACCCATATTTGTCACTACCGGAGAGCTACAACGGAAATCAATTGACCTCGTACGGTGGTCGCATCAAGTATATACTATCACCTCACTCGCAAATGTATGTTGCAGACAATACAGTTCCGGATATCATCATAAAGGTACGTATATTTTGCCATCTTTCAGATAGTTTTAAATTTCTTGTAAGGACTGTAAGGATAGATTTACGTGGCAGTCAATACTCTCTACCCATCCCGCATGAGACCTATGGTGACGTAATAATAATGATAATAGTTATATTATTTTGATAGACAAATGACTGCGAAATATTATTTTCACAATCGAAGTGAATATCGAAATGACTCGCACAATATTCTCGTAATATTAGTACCTACTTAATAATGATAATAACGTTACTAGAAGTCTAATATTTGTAATTGTATCATTCTGTGTATTTACGAATTGCTGCGTGCCACGTTCGACTGAATCTCGTAACAACGCTAAAGTTATCGCGGGAATTTTGTTTTACTACTTTAAAACAGAATTTGTCACTTTTTGTAACGTGCTCAATAAATAAATTTTTTGAATACAACGATGATATTTGTAGGGAAAATACGAATCGTTGGTCCACTACCATCGTGGTGAGAACGCGAGACAAATCGAGATCGAGGCTCGATTCACGCCGGGGTACTGGCAGAAATCAGGACCAAGTGGTCTTACCATTGCTTCTAGGGAAGACATCATGATGGCGTAAGTACAGGAACAATTTTTTTTATTAACTGAACCTGGAACACGGGCAGACGGGTTAATTGTAAATAGTGAACGTTGCCTATGGGCATCTCTGAATAAAAAAATTGTTATTAATCTTGATAAGAATATTTTTTTGTTATACTGTCTAGACATACATATGTATTTCTGTCAGTCAAGATGGCACGTGAGAAATATTCTCATATAAGCTTGATTTTTATTAATGATACAAGGAAATGTTTGCGTATAATGAAAATGATGCTTACAGATTGGACAATATTGAATTTATTTTACTTCGCGCCGATCAAAATAACGGTGGTGTCAACATTACTGACTTTGTCATGGAATCTGCACAACATATCAACGTGGGCCTGGGAGCTGCTAGTCTGGTTGAAGAATGTTCCTGCCCAGCAGGATACGAAGGACTTTCATGCCAGGTACAGCTTTCTATTAAATTCCAATATTGTATAAACATTTATAATAATCTATACCCATGTAATATCATAGTATATTGTATCATATACTATACTGCATACTATCCACATATGATAATACAAATATACACTCAAGTAAAACCATAAGTTAAATGTTTTATCGAAAAATGTTTCGTTATAACATCGATGAACACATTCAGTTGAGACTTATCTTCAATGTACGCTATATTGAGTACAGTAACAATACCAATTTCTCCAAAATACAAACAAAAAAACCAAATTTATCTTATAATATTTAAATATTTATAAGCATTTTATTAAATAGTAATAATAATAATTAAATTTATTTAAGTGGGATCCTCGAATTATCATTATATCGCCGAGATGAGTCGAATGTATTCATTTAAAGTTAACTTCCTTAATTTTAATTAAAGTTACAACGTACTAAATACAGATATAGTTGAAAAGATAAACAATGATGCATACAATACATTACAATTGTTCGTTGTCTATAATCGTAGTGTAGGTTATAATAATGATTATTAATACACTTATACTATACCTTGGTTGGTACAGAAATGTGCTTCTGGATACGTTCGTGAGAAGTCTGGACCTTGGCTCGGCAACTGCGTGCGGAAAAGGGATTGTCCGCCAGGGACGTATAGCGACCCTAACAACGAGTTGGACTGCAAACCTTGCCCTTGCCCTCTCACAAACAGCAGGAATCAATTTGCAAGAACGTGCGCTCTCGGACCAGCTGGCAATGTTATCTGCAATTGTATGCCCGGGTAAGATATTACCCATCGAATGAGCATTTCAAAACCCATTTTATTTATTAAACATTAATACAGCATAGCGTTTGAGGATTTCACGTGTTTAGATTAAATCTTTCCACAAATGTTGTTCAATTTTATCTTAAAACATATAAATATTTATAAACAAAAAAACAGGAATACAATTAGAAATTACTTACAGTTACGAGGGAGACGACTGTAGCCGCTGTGCGCCCACACATGTTGGCAACCCACTGATTGCTGGTGACTACTGTAAGCCCAAGCCGTCCGACAATTGCAATACCTTGGGTACTAGCTTTGTGCGCTCTCCAGATGAATGTGTCTGCAAGGACAACGTCCAGGGTCGTTACTGCGATCAATGCAAGAATGGCTCTTTCTATCTCTCCAATTCCAGGTATTGAAATAAATTATAGTGCGCACTCAATCGATTATAAACTATAAAAATAAGGTATGCAACAACTGACTATAGACGGTATGTCTAATTAAAACCTTAATCTCAACAACAAACTAGATAATACTATCATTGAATTTGTGCTAATGTAAAAAATCATCTTATGATCTTGCAAATTACGGTAGCTATAGCGTAAAGAATCATTTTCTCTTACAAGAGGTAACTTGATATTTCCAGACATGGTTGCGCCCTTTGTTTCTGCACGGGTGTCTCTCAAGAGTGCACCTCCAGCTCACTGCGCCGCAAGACAACCACCGTCCAATTCAATGTACCCAATCTCGTCGACCAGCTGAAGGTTTACCAGAGCACACCTTTCGGATCGGGAGGTGCTGTTCGGTACTACGCTCCAATTGAGAGTGATATACAACCGGAATTCTCTAGGGGAGAAATGACTTTGAACGTCATAGAACGCTCGTCTCAGCCTACGATCTATTACTGGAGCCTACCTGTGACGTAAGTTACATTGATATGTTGAATAATAATTCAGATATTTTTTATTCATTGTTAAAAACCGCGGTGGAGACGCCTTTTAAATATACTCTGTCATTCTTAGTTTTGCCGGGGACAAAATAACATCTTACGGCGGCAACCTGCGTTACTTCCTACGTCACACACCAACATTTGGACAAAATCCAAGAAATACTGCTGCTGACGTTCAACTTATAAGCGTAAGTAGAGTATTGAACAAACGTATTGAAAATTCACTTTTTTTCGAATTTACTTTTAAATTTAGGTCCGTTTTCTAAAACAAACTTTTATTTACATAGGACAATAGACTTACCTTCCACTACTTCGGCAACTTTGTGCCTGGCACCGACGGCATATTGAATGCCAGTGTACTATTTATGGAAGAAGGCTGGCGCAGGTAAGAATAACGATACTGCAAAATACAGTATTAACGACTTGCATATATATTTACAAGTTTGTTAATATTAATTTGGATTTTACCGAATTTCAGATCCGATGGAAAGGAAGTGAGTCGGGAACATT
>DWTO01000065.1:0-29365 GCA_018244755.1 Jemadia pseudognetus
AACTCTGATAACATACCAAAATTCTTATACCACGATAAACAACATAGAAATCCTTGTACCAATCCCCCACGTCGTGTGTACCGTGACTCCACGTGGTATCATTTTGCGATGTCAGGCGTCAGAACTTTGAGCGGTTTTATATTATTGTTGTGCTGAATAATGGACTTTGAATACATGACACATTGCACGTGAGCATGCATGGCCACAGTCATATGCTATCTGTCATATCACCAGTACCAACCAGATGCATACGTCTTATCATATTTCGTCATCATTATTCATAGTAATCTATCTAATTATTATATCTAACTGGAAATTAGGAAACAAAGCTACAATAAATATTCATTATATTTGCACGGGCATCTGACACTTCCAGGATGTCTTTACCAGATTTACGTTCCTATTAAATAGTTGTTGAAGACAACCGCAAAGATTTGTATACTCGTGTACTTAAATATAAATAATATTATGTAAGTGCAATAGGTGATAAAATTAATATCTTTAAAAAATAATACAATAGTACATATAATTGTTAAATCTTAATTAATTAAACTCTTTAAGTCTTTTTAATACTGGTAACTGATGAAACGTGGGAGGGTATTACACTGCCCTACCCCTTCCCGAGGATACAGGCGTGAAATTACGTTATATTTTTAAATATTTGAAGGAATTATTAAATTCTACCTAATATTTTGGTTTGATTCGAACTGCATATATTTTTTATAATGTTTTAACGTTGCGCATTTCTTGTCGCCAGATGTCACTACTAGTCTATGATCTAATATTTAGCGTTTCTAGGCAAGGTTCAAACTTGTGCAATTTGAACTTTGTCTATTTCAGTCATTGCAAAAAAAATTAAATAACGAAAAAACCTCAATCTCTATTTAATTATAACAGGACATGGCGTATATTTAAAATCAAAAACAACGGAACGTAGACGAGCACCATTTTAGTTTGAAATGTATTTAAATTATTTTCATACGTTAGATAGATATTTCGCAGTTAACTTTCAGTGTTCATTTACTGTCACATAAAAATGAACCTTACTGCTGTTATAACGTTATTAAACTTAGAACGACTATCGCATGTAGTGACAACATAATGAATTCTTTATCAGTTTATCAACAGTTATTCGCTCTTCACTCGTACCTATCTTTTAATTCTAAACACACATTGCGTAACGTGTGTTCGTTTATCGCCCGATACCTATATCCCTGCATACGTTATGTTCAACATTTGGTGCACAAACTTTCCCATGGTTGTAACAAAGAGTTCTTTGACGATCTGTTGATCGTCGGTCCACGCATAAACTTGAACAATGGATAAGGACTGAAACAGACACACATTTTAAAGTTACGAGTACAGCTGTTGTTCAGAACAATATTGACGCTTTTTATACGTACATATTCATAGGGAATATTGGGAACTTTTACCGTGGAAAATGTATGACACTTATAGATAGTTTAATTTATTAATTCTAAAATAAATTAACTAAGTTATCTTTCAGTTATGTGCTAGCGGATGTTAGATGTTTCTATTAATTAAATATTTTTTTATTTAATTTTCAATATAAAATGAATTACCATATATTATTTCGACTGCTTCGTTGGTCGTATTGGTTGCAAGCCGACTACCGCTCGGGAAGTCCTGGGTTGAAATCCCGGGTCAGGCACTATTGGATTTTTCGAATTTAGATAGTAGTAGTGACTCTAGTAGTGACTTGGGAGCCTGGAATTGTGCCCGGTGTATGGCAATAGGTTTACGACCTATTCCATAGTGGGACGTAAACGTAACTGGTTAAACGTGGGGTTGTACTACGCACCTCTGCCTACCTCTTAGGGGATTACAGGCAGGATGGTACGTTTAATTCTTACGTTTAATGAATAATAAATGCGATGCGTAGCTATAAATGTAACTGAAGTTCCACAAGGCTATCCATAGTTAGTACGTGTGGGATATATGCCCCGGCTTCCCTACATGGGTATGGCATTAGGCCGGCCGGAGTCCGGAGCGGATAGCGGCGGTTCAAAACATTGTAATTGTACGTTTCCTTTCACAGTAGTTGGAGTGGTATCTTTATATAGACATACACACGTACATAATGCACATCGTGCTCTTATGGCAGACCCTTGTGTTATAAAAGTAGATTACGCAAAAAATATGAACAAAAAGCTTCCGAATTCCTCAAGAAATATGTTTATCTTTAACAACTTGGAAATAATTGCCAAATGATATTATTTGTGTATTTAGGTAATAATAAAAAAATACCATTGAAACAAATTCTTCTATTTTTTATAGGTAATTAAAATTAATAGAAGAAATTACATTATTATAGTTAAATAATTTAAACTTAGCATTTAAAGGTATCTTGTGACAGCTTTGTTATAATTATATTTGAATAATGGTGGTTCCGTAAAAAAATAATGTCCAATAAAATTTATAAATAATTAATTGTTTCAGGCTTAATATTAAATTACTATTACATACATATTATAAATGGTCACGCCGGGTTCCTTACGTGGTAGGCAGAGGAGTATGTAGAAGTGGGGGATCTGGCGTTTTAAAATAATGTTTTCCACGTACCGTGTTTACATCGCGACTCCCACCGTATTTCACACGAATTCCATTCAAGGCCTGTTTACATTCAGCGCGCGTGCGCTTTATAAATACAAAACAATAATGCAGTCATATTCTCCATCTCCACATTGAAATATTCATATAATATTTTATAAATATTCTGTTAATACGTGACATTACCGAGTCTCTGATAGGAATCGTCAAATACCTTTCCTAACAGATATGCTCGTGGACATTGGCCGGATGTGTTCGGTTTGTGTGAAGCTGACGGATAAGGACACAATGCTGTCTTTTATCACACAAATCTATCGTGTTTTATTTTCTCTTATTTGGGAAACATAATACAATACTGATTTTCGCAAAAAAACATAAACTAAATATAGAAATCGAAAGAATAGAAAGAAATATAGAAAAAAATATAATAGAGAAGAAATATAGAAAGAAATATAGAAAAAAATATAGAATAGAAAGAATATAGAAAGTTGATTTTAGTGTGTATATAATCAGCGATTCTATTAAATCACGTCACCGTTTTTAAAATGGAAAGTGAAAAATGTTGGAAACGGTACATATTTGTAGAATCACTATATGGCCTTCAATACAACTGTACATTTAGTAGAAATTATAAGATAATGAAAAATGAAAAATTGCGTAATTAAAATTACGAGACCACACACGCGTACATATTTTGATTCACTTAATATTGGTAATATTTTTAATACACATGTTTGAAAACATGTTTGGTAAACTTTTATTCCAAATTATGTAATTCAGTACATTGTACTTACAATTCCTACTAAGGTTTTAACAATCAACGCCTACACAATTTGTATGGATTGTCCAAGACATGGCTGCCTATAGATTTACGGACTGGTTTCTACCGAGAGAGCTATTTGACGCACGTGTAGTGGAAACAAAAGAAAATCGAGTGTCAGTGAACTCTTCATTTATAAAGACATCATACCTAGTTTATTTATTAAGTCTTATAAGGCGAATGCGAGCGATGGAGTGGTGGAGTCATGAGGCAGAAGAGTACTCCGATCAAATCGGTGACAATGGATTCGAATGTCAGGTCAAAAGATTTTTATAGCCAAGCATGTACTTTGAAGATTGTAGAAGAAGCGAAAGAATGTTATCACTATCCAAACCTAGTGGGAATCCTTAAGGTACAAAGGCATACAAAGCGCATTAATATCCTATGATGAATTATAAACAAACACCGATGATTATACAATAAATAATTTCCCATTAATGTCACGAGTGTAAGCTTAGTTAACACAGAAACAGGCTCGTGTCATGTCCCCGGCTATGTTAATGTCGCGCCGTCCCCCGGGCCGGGCGACCGCGGCGCCACGCTCACTACTCATTCTGGCTTTCTATTGCCTTTCTTACATTTGGTTTCTCCATGTCCTATTGCTTGAATTTATTATTAGTATTGTATCGTCACGGCAGGTCTCTTACGGGATGGACAGAGAACACCGAGTGCCGAATACCCTTGTAAATTTCATTTCAGTTTTCTTTTGGGTGTACTTGGTATTTGAATATAATAGTGTAAGATATCATTACATAGACCCTACAAGTAGGTAGCGGGCACCGGGTATCTAGCAAATATACATATGTTTATCCTTACAGACTGCACGAATTTCTGTTTGTCTTTAGATTTCGGTCTGTCTTACCGTCAAAGAACGTGCTTAGTGAATGTCGAAGACAAATTAGGTATCTGTTATTATTATTGCCCGTGACTTGATGGAAATTCCGTACATAGTGCATTAGCCATTAATGAATATTGTACAACGTTGCACACGACAGTTCAGCTAAGTCCAGAACTTAACTTCTAATTTCTTAACTTACTGCAGTTCTTCCTAAAGCGTTTACCAGTTATCATCAAACGTTACATCATATCTGTAATCTCCGGAGGAACACCAGAGCCACGACGACGAAGTATTAGGCAGAGGAAAGTATGAAGCACCTAAAGTCCCACGTCACATCAGGTACGTTTACGTCCCGCTATGAAATAGGTGGTGAGCCTGTTGCCATATATCGGACACATATCTAGACTCGGAGCCGCTGGGATTTTCGAATTAGAAAAATTCAATTGTACTCGACCCGGACATCGAATCCAAGACTCCTGTACCAGCAGTCGCGCTCGGTAGTTTTAAAATACACGCTTTTAAGGGGCGAGCTTTTAGCCTAGCATCCCCGCAGTAGAAGACAGAATTCTATTATACCTACCCAATTCTAGTATATTAGTTGATATACCAGTTTATATATATACGAGTATGTATTCGTATAAATTGACTCGCCGGCGTCATATTTCATTAGCTCTTCATTCAAGAAGCTAATTAGAGTGGTGTCTTATATTACTTGACCTATTTTAATTAATCTTCAATTTAATCCGTTAGCTGTGTACACGTTTTGATAATAGAACCACATCATGTTCAGTCGCATGCCCACTGTGGGGATTATGGGCAACGACCTGTTTAGACAGAACCATGGCCGATAATGGATTGAAACAGACTGACGATGGTATTCGGGTTAATCAGTCATGCATGTATAAAAAAGGTGTTACGTAATCAACCAGGTCAGATACTGATCGAATGGGTGGTTAGAAATTGCCAAAACTAGCGAGCGTGTATGAAGAGAGTGATCAATATAGGGAAATCGTATCAGTCTGTTAGAATAGAGATTTTGGATAATCAGTCTTCTACTTTTTCGTCGAATTGATAGCTGATCGCGGTGCTCAGCCATCGTGGTGACAGGACTAGTCGCAACGTCCAGGGTGCTAGGCTGTGTTTAAAAAACAATTTATTGAATAAATTAGATTTTAATACACCTGTTTATCTAATATATACACCTGTTTATAAACATAGACGTTAGAAGTATAATTCGGTATCATTTAAAAAAGTTATGTTACACAAAAAATGTAACATGTATAATATGGCAATTATTAGTCAAAGTTCTGACATAAAATCGGCGTGTTTGGTGATGTAATTGAGTTTAATCTCAACTTTTTTGTGATAAATTAGATAAAAACTACGGAAATTATTTTAATTCTTGTCATTAAAATTAAAATGTGTTGTGAATAAAAACAGCGCTTGTAATTCGGTGCGTGCGTAATCGTCTTCATTTTGTTTTTATGCCATCGGATTATAATACCTGTCCATGATTTTTTCTTTTTAATGGATAATATACTCCTTGTTATTAAAATTTTACACTTTATTTACATACTTTTAAACTAACGCAAATATATGTTAAACAATAATTTCATATCAACAGGCCTCGTCCGTTATGTGACGAACAGAAAACATCTACTGCCGAATAAATCTTCACAAAGTGACATGCTTCTTCTAAGTTCATCACTCTCTTATAACGTTAAAAGTTGAGTATTGAAATATCAAGCCATTTGCAGTTCAACGTGCGTCAGTACCTATACGCATATTATGAAATCGGTGCGCGACAATAACTCCTATTCAAGCGTTGTGTTGTTGAATCGAATAAGACATGAGGAAGTCACTGAGAACGCACTGAAATGACAGCTTACCTAAAGTGTACCTAAGTGTGATAACAGCTTCGAGAGAAACGAGTGGTTACAGTGAAAGATGTTAAACTCATGATTGTGCAGGCAGAAGAGCCCGAGGGGATACAACCTGTAATGGCTGAGGAGAAACCATTCAAACATTTAAGCTTAGAACGCAATTCTAGTACGTACAACATTACTTGAACAATCCACAGAAAAGAGAAATGAGGAGAGAATACATTTTAAAATAGAAAAATGTGATATACTGACATACATATAAACCGCTTACAATAGGTATTGATGTCATCGGGCTCGAGGACTTCAGTAAAAAATATTACCACATGAATATAACAAACAAATAAACGAAACTGGGGAAACGTGGCAGTGTACAACACTCCTCTGTCTAGCTCTTCGGAAATTACAAGCGTGACTTACCAAATACATACCGTTATCATCACATCAGACCCTATTGTTTCAATGCTGGGCAGACATCTCCTAAGAACCTGTGATGTGGCACGCCTTTGAACACGTTGCTTAACTAATGCCAAATATTATAATCACTATTATCAATTTTCATAGCATTCCACTATTGAATATGCTTGTTATACACGTAATGCGCCCAATCATAGTTTGTCACGTCGGCCTTCTCTGCGAGTACACACCAAAATTATCTTCATAAATTGATAAAAATATAGTAATGATTTTATTGTTACGTAATTATACCGGAAGTTATAAAATTAAGTAAATAGTTTCGCAATTATTGTATAAAATGCCAATAAATATAAGTATTTAATATGTCACAACTGTTTTGCACTTTTCTATTTAATTACGTAACGTAACATTACTCCTTTTACCTCGAAGAGGTAGGCAGAGGAGTGTAGAACACTGCCACGTTTCACCAGTTACGATTACGGCATTTGCCATACACCGCGATACATAAATTTTTTGAAAAATATATTTTTTAATATTTTAATTACACAAGCTTTTTACTTCATTACAGATGTTTCCTTCTCACGTTGTTAATTAACTTGGTTTCGTTTTTCTATTTCGCTGATTAAATTAAAATTAATATTTAAATTTTTCCATATATGCACTTGTATGTAGGTACGTACTTTAACCTAAACACATTATTTCACGCATTTATTAAATTTAAGGAAATTATTTATATTGGAGGAGATAATAATACTTTAAGAATGCGTAATTATAATCACATTTAATTACTTAATTACCTGTTAAATAAAAACAATTTGTAATTAGTGACTAAACTTAACCAGGACAATATTACGAAGTCAGTGCAATGAATATATGAAGTGAATCCAATTAAAGTCCACGAGACGATGCTTGAGCCGAAAAATTTGCAATATTAATAATTTGTCATATAACGGTTCTACTTAAAATAACTGAGTTGCTACATTATTTGGAGTATTGAAGCAGGCGTCGATTATTGGGACTTTTGAAAAAGATACGGTACATTACACGGACCTCGTTAATGGTTTACTTAATTGCTTGAGATTTTTCACACACGTGTAGCTTAAAAAAAGGGACTTTGCATATTCGCCTTTTAGCTAATTAGGCGGTCAAACAGACGGCGAGCTGTGGGCGCCATTATACCGCCAGGAGCTCATTAGGGACCAACAGAATGTGTGGGTCGACAGGCGATTGGATTGGATTGGTGAAGAGATCTTTTGTGTTTCAATTCAGTGTTTATTGAACATAACTTGCAAAATATTATTATGTAACTAGCATACTTTTGTATTCACCCATTCTTAACTATTCACTGTTTATTCAATGCTAATAGTTCTCAATAACATGGAACAAACTCCTGCTATTGGTTCAATTACAAATGATGTTTCAAGTTCATCCAACTTGGGGAAGTTACTCGTAATAAAAAATATATACATATTTATGAATCGTTGGAACAATATATGTGTGCGTATGCATGTGTGTGTGTGTGCGTGTGTGATTTCTTTTCTACAATTAATCGTAGTAGGGATGGTAACGTCCTACGCGGATCGCTAGTAGCGACGTCCGCCCCATAAAATCGCTATTAACTTGCTTGTTTCCGCAAATGGTGTTGGGTGTGTTTAGTGGCGGCGGTGGTCGCGGCGTCGCGCTCGTGGTAATGACTCCGCGGAATGCCGGGAAGCGAGCTGCCTCTAACGGTCATGCTTCTTTGTCGCTATATGGTAATCGGTATCCGCGTAATGTATCATCATTTAAGTATATACCTGTTTAAGGAAAGCATTACATGGGCGCTTTATTACGTGATAATTTGCAATTAAGCCCTCTCCGGCCTAAATATATCCGTGATTTATTGTACATACTGTTTATTTGGCGTTTTTTATAATATGGTAACGATAACAATTCTAGCAAAAAAAAACGGAACATATAAATGTAGCAATTATTAATAATTAAAAAACAATTAATTGTGTAATAATGGGATTATTGCAATAATTAATAAGGAATTTGTTGTAAACTCTTTACAGTTATTTGCGATGTAACTTATATTCCATTATTCATTTTTAAGAACATAAATTGTACATTTTCTTAAGCCTGACCTATTAAACATAATTGTTTGACATGCTTGTAAATATAAAAATAAAAGATAATAAAAATTATTTTAAGCTACGAAATTGTAAATTCAAATGTTGACACGAAAACATGCGTTTTCAAATAACAGCGTAAAGTGGGCTTACATAACAACCGTTCTCGTTCGAATTACTAAACACAACACCGCATATGGGTGTTTGTGGAACTCATATTGTACGAGTAGCTTCGTTTGAACGATACGTGATCATAACACAATCGATTGTTATGCACATGCCTCCAGAAGATACATAAATACGTAATAGGTATTTGTTACAATTTATTTTATGTATGAACAATGCACATTTTTTTAAACTGTACTCAACACAGAAAATAGTTTTAGCATTTGAGGTATCCACCTTGGAAATACTGGATTTAAATGTTGGTAAAGGTATGTAAATATTCTGAGGAAACTGCGGACGAGGTAAAAGAGTTGATGATAACAATACGCTATAAGTTTCCATATACACTTGTATGAAACGTGTTAGATATGAAACGCTTACCGCTCTCTGCTGGCGTTAGCAGCTTAGTGGAGAACTACGCCAGGTTTGACTTGCTTCACAATTCATCGCTATGTGTTATTAACACATACTAGGAACATCATTATGTTTTGAACCCGGGATTCTTCATTAATTATTTAGTTAGCGTTTTCTACGTCTTAACTAATGTAATTGTATAACAAACACATAAATTAGATCTCCTTATAATTTCAAATAATAGTCATCATGACAGATTCTTAAATAAATAAAGTAACATCGCGCCTGTGGTCCCCGAAGAGGTAGGCAGTGGAATATTGTACACGTACAATATTCTTGCACGTCTCCCCAGTTTGATATACGACCCAGCATGGAATAGTTGGTGAGCTTATTAATGTTAAGTAATTGTTACCAAAAGTTAAATTGCGCCGTTATTGCTGTTAATTTTACTTGAGCCTGTCTGTAATGCCTATTGCGTATTTCACAGCCTGTGTGACTATTATGAATTCAATAAGTTATAAAGTTATTAGGTCTCTATTCTAAGTCTTGGAGCTTTGAATAGTATATTTTAGACCGCTTTGTGTATTATTTTCATTTGTACCTACTAAAGAAATCAATGCATACCTACTTAAATGACAAACATTGAAAGTCATTAATGCAAAACATTTGAATCGAACCTACAACCTTTTATTGAGAATGAAAATAAACGAAAAGTGCAAATAAAGGGAAGGGAATAATTCCAGTAAAGAATTCTTCTAGTGTTGCAGTCTTATTCAAATATATATTTTCATTGGTGCTTTAGAATGTATTAGTTTTAAATACTAAATTATTAAATATTCTACAACACCAAATTAATTGATTAATCACTAAACAACTAAATTGTATTTCTGGATAAACTGATGAAATATCCGCTTTGGAATGCAAAAAGTAAAAAGAAATGCAATACTCAAGCCCTCAGCCGTCATCAATTGCAAACTCAGACAGTAATTCTATCTTTCATTAATACCAGACGTTACTGTGCCTATATTTTTATATTTTGAATTAAAACAATGCATCCACTCAACTGTAACGTGCGAAGAAATTAAAGATTTCTGTCGTGTTTTTTGCTGCATTAATATCGACAATGATCTTGTTTATGAACAGGCCATTACATGATTTCCTTACCATTTTATACATAATAATAAAAATATTTTGTTTCTACATATTACCATTTCATGGGTGTACTACACTCCTCTTCCTACCTCATCCGGGTTTACAGGCGTGATGATACAATTTCTTTGTTACATGTACGATATGATCATGCCAGGTTCCTGATGGGACATGCTGAAACCACCGAGTGTGTAATATCTCTATCCTGACAGACCCGACGCGTTTGTTTTGTGCCGTTGTTTTATTTTTTATAAATGTTTTCTAGACGTTTACGAAGCGTTAGGCACGAATCACATTATTTATGTATGGAGTCGAAACTCGAAAAAAATGTTGATCCGCTCGCGCTATGGTCAAACACGATAAATATTTAAAGCCGTATACGAATACATGAATCGAGTTGACCTGACTGAACGCATTCAAACTTTGGGGTACATTATACCGTATAGCTCGCGTAAGTTGCCTACGCCTGACTACTTACTACCTGGCTATGCTGACAATAATCGGGTAAAGCGCGTAAATAAAAAAGCGTTTATTTTATTTTACCAAATGTTCAATCTTGTTTAAGTATCAAAACATAGGCCGAAAGTAGGCGATGGTAGGCGGAATCAGACACCGGGAAGGCAAGCGTATTTTCAGCAAGTGCTAAGTTGATTTCCTCGCTTTGTATAAGACCAGGTCTGGTATTGTTGATGAACAAAGAGCCTGGGACCCTTTCAAGTGAGCTTATTTCAAGGACATCAGCAAAACAATTCCAGTTATACTTTTAACTGCCAAAAATCTCTCCGTCAGAACATTTTTCAGTTGCACAACAATGGAATATTGTTAGAACCTATTGTTAGAAGCGAAAATGTCGTTGGATCTTTTGATTTTTTCTGTATTGTCACTCGCTGCAGAAATCCTGCACGCCAGACAGTTCTCCATAAAAATTTATAAGACGTATGAAATCAGCCAAAAAGCACATGGCTAGCGTGGCAGACTACGACCTTAATCCGTCACATTCTTAGAGAAGATATGCGGCCGACAGTAAGAGGATAAAAGGGTTGATGATGTTGATAATGATGATGTTGTTAATGATGATGTTGATAATGATGATGTTGATAATGATGATGTTGATAATGATGATGTTGATAATGAAGATATTTATAATGAAGATATTGATAATGATGCTGTTGATAATGAAGATATTGATAATGATTATGTTGATAATAATAGATGATGAAGTATTGCTTTACGGTTTAATGTGCCGAATATTAAATGATATTTAAAATTTATGAATTTCATTACTAAGTAAATCGAAAGTGTACCTTTATACGTGTCGTATAATATGCTTATGAGTTGTATCTATTTAAATATTCAAACAGCGTCAATGACTTGTAACTAAGTTAGTAACAATTCATTTGAAACAATAGACGAAATTACTTAAAACATTCCAACTTATTATAGTCATTGGGAGTAATTTTGAAAATTTGTGTCGTATTTTACAAGAAATAAACAACGGTAATTATAGGCATGGTGCTTGTTTGACTCTCAGATAAGCGAAATATAGTTTTTAAAAACCGAGATAAGCGAAACAAAAGCATTAAAGTCATGCAAAAGCAATATATTATACACATATCGTGGTCACGTATGCTTGGGTACTGAGGCCGTCCATATTTGTGCAAACAGTCGGCACCACAGATAGCAACGTTTATGACTAACAATGATAATATCTATGAAGCGAACGGAGCCGTCGCTCCAGACAACTACCTGGCTCCGTCACGCAGACGCCCGATTTTGAATTCCGAACAAAAAACCATTTCCTTTACATTCTATTTACTAGACCTCCGACACTGAGGTCCCTTTGTGCGCGCCCTTCCGTCGAACGTGACCCTTTTTTTGTCCGCATACTTCTTCACAATCTTATTAAAGTTCGCGCGGTTAACTAATTACAGGTTCAAGATCATTTTTTACAGTGCACATTATATTATTACAATGTTAATAGAAAAACACGTTAGTAATTCTAACAATTTCAACTTAGCTAATAATGAGCCAGACCCGGTCGTGAATGACGTGGTGTTGCGTAATTTTCTTGGTACATAATATATATAATTCGTTGTCGTCCGTGGCCATTTGATTTGCATATGTGATGTCACTAGCATTCATACAGTTCGGCTGCTAAGCTCATGTGATTCACAAATTTCTCAAGAAAAATGCAAAATTGACATTCATATGTATGATCTTACCTTCGTAGGCGAGATATTGTCATTCTGAACGAAGTATATGAATCACTGCACCCCACTTAAAAGCAGTGTGGAAACCTTGATTCTTCTTAAAATAATTGTCTTATCTTTAAGCTCAGTTATTTCTATTATTAGATATTTTGTCAGAATTAGTTTCACGTAGATTGTTCGAGACAAAAAAGTTGGCGCGACATAATGTTTATTACAGTTGATATGATTTTCAACAAGTTCGAGTGCGTTTCAATAGATACGGCGCCTGTGAATATTCCAATAAGTAGTTCGGCGAAGTGTTTAACACTTAGATCTTTTCAAGGGTTGTATATACCTACATATGACTGTTGAAAATTAACAGGATGAAAAGCAGATTGATAAGATAACCAATGTACTCAAGTATTAATTTCATTTTTGCGATTGACGCGTAGTTGTATTATTCTTATTTTTTTAATCATGTGAAATATCTTTTTCCTAAATACCCTCTATTAAGTCAACAACTCCCAATACTATCCTAACCTTGGCCGTTCAAACACCACTATCGTTATTATCATCAGTGATATGCGTTCGATGGTAAATCTAATATGTTTACACATTTACAGGGCCTTGGTGATAAGTAGAGATCAAATATTGGGTTCTATATGTTATCGGACGGGTGTACTTTATTTGTACGCACGTATTTTGACCTTCACAAGCTTGAAGTCTAATGATTGCAGGAACTTTGTATTTCCTACTTTTGGCTTATCTTCTTTTTCAGATTTTTTGCAGTTTTTCCGGCGGAGATCACTGTTTTAACAAATGACCCTTAGAGATACACCTTGTATATTTATTACTATATAAAGTATTTAATCTTTCATTATTATTATGCTTTTCATTTACCCACTGTTGGATATCTTTAGAGAGAACTCTGTGGCGAACTGTAAAGTGTGCAGTGTTTCTTATCGTGTTCTGTTTCTAGACTCCGAGTGCTAATATAATGTGTACTCGTACATATATTTGTTTAACATATGAAATTAAATTTAGTATTCATTACATCAATTTCAAATCTCAGTAATTTTTGTATGACTGGTTCTATAGTTCTAAGTTTCTAGATGTTTCGTTGGTAATATACCCGATTCCCACGATAGCGGAGTTGCGTGCGATCTAATGAATGTTGGCCAGATGAGATTACTCGTGCTTGTAAGCAATTTACGGACCAATGCGTAACTACAGACAACCGCAAATGTTTCTAATTTATCATCAATGCACTCGCATCTATTGCAAGGAAATTGCAAATGCGATTAAGTAAGTAGCGACGTAAGTACGACGTAAGGAACGTGGACTAGTTCTGATGCTAGATACAATAAGTGTCGTGACATAAGAACAGTAGCAGCTCATCGCAAGGTCCCCGCCTATAGTTAATATTGCCGTAAATAGGTCACGATACTGGCTAATGGTTACACTTAACGGGCTTTATTGTTCAATATGCTAATTGACATTCCATCTATTATTCTTGCTAAATGAGTCAGGTTTTTCAAACGTAAAAAATTTGGCTTTCCAATCATGACATGTTATTGATTTTTAATACACGTTTCTATTCGTGGTTCTTGCTTAAAAATATTTTTTTAACATTAAATGGGCAAAAGTTTGTACATATTATCAGTTTAATCATCATTATCATTATCCAATCCTTTTCATTCACCAGAGTATTAAGGGCATAGTCTACTACGGTGGCCAAGAACTGGATGACAGATTTCACATGATTTTCAAAACAATCGTCAGTGCAGGGAATATATTTGTATGACGTATTTTTTCTATTGTCATTCATCACGTTGTTAAATTCATTTGTAGTCAGTAGTTGGTCTTAATTGCACGTGGCCTAATAAGGACATTCTATTACTGGATCTGACTTAATACCTACTTCGATAAGGAATAAAGTGTAGAGCATTAAAGTAGTTAAGTGTTAAATTTTATTTGCTTACACTTATATCTGATTATATTAAAGACGTTAAATACATATACATATATTTTACGCCACGTCCGTTACGGGGTAGGCAGTGAGTACCGAGTGCCAAATAACTCTATCCTTACAGATCTATTGCGCCTCCTCCACATTCATCAGCCTCTTCATCCATCCACGCTGGTTTCGGAGACTTCTGACTCCCCTATCAACCAATATCAGACCTATTTGATCAAGATAGATAAGTCTTAGCCTCCCGCGGCACCTGCATCCATCAATACTACAAAGTTTGGAAATTACATATACATATCTTATATTGATGAAAAAAGATCTAATATGTTACATGTGTATTTTAAAAAAATCGTATTTTACACTTGTATACGCGTGTGGATTATTACATGTAAGACAAAATAATATCAATTTCAATCATCTGCGTGTATTTTCTTATATTAATATTTGTTCTGTCGACTATTTAAAGCCTATTAGATGGAATACAGAAAGACTGACATTTTGTGCTTAGGTAAATTTTCAATTGATTTACCGTTGTTCGTTTTGCGTTATCAAATCAATAATTTTTTCTAGATCCTTTAATGGATTCATAGTGACCTATTGATATAATTAGATGTAAACTTATTGTTTTATCACTATCTCCTTGAAATTATTCCTTATATTACTATTACTGTGAAATGTTCATGTGATTTGCATTCTATTTGCAAACACCGCCTTCTTGCATGGTTCATACATCACCGTCGCTTTCTCCCATCGCCTGCTCCTCGGTTGTTTGTCATTGACCATTGTCTCAATCAATTGTTTATCTGATTTATTGTCGTTGTCTATACGTAATTCTAAACTATGCAATATTATAAACATCGAATAGATCCGGGTAGAAATTTTTTAATACTCTCTTTTATCATCAGCTAGCTTTTGCCTGTACCTGAGAATTTTAAAAACATACCGCTAGTTTTAAGAAATTAGTATATCACATTAATTATATGTATATTTATATAGAGTTTCATATATCACAAGGCAAATTGCATTGCATTGGGATTTCTTAGATAATTATAGAATATGGTATAACTTTAATGAAATTAGTAACAGTTTTACGTAGATGTGAATCTAAACAGATACATATGTATTTCTCTCAATAGTGTATTTTAACTGACCACAAGTTATCTCTAGAAAGACCACGTAGAAAGTTTACGTCGACCTGGAAATATAATACAGCCTGAGGCCTATCTTATAGCATGCAAATGAGTGATCCACGACTGAGTTGTCATCTAGAGCTACGGATATAATACTTTGGACCGCTATTATTATATCATGCCAATTCCTTTACGTGTTAGGCAGAGAGCACCCTGTACCTGATATCTCTATCATCACAGACGTGACTAGTTCAACGATCTCTCGCTCTGAACTGTCGTACACTCATGCTGTCTATGGTTCAAGATTTTGGAGTACCTGTTTAGGATATTTGAATATGGGTTCTATTGTCTTCCACTATTGAAATTTCTATGTTCAGTTACAATTAGGTTTCAAAAGTTCAGTTTACTTATCCCCGCTTTTGCACTTTCGCCATTAAGTTTTAAATCCGCATGTATTTTAAATGTTAAACATACACATCACTAGTTTCATGATTATCAAACATGTTCGTCGTTTCACTATTGGACACGGATCTTTTCTCAGCATTGGAACGTTAAGACCATAGCCGATATCAATTGAAATTAAATCTTCCCTTTCGCGTATGGTACGGAGTGACTTGTTTAACGAATATATTATCGTGTTTTATTGTTACCTTGGCATGTGCTATACAATTACGACTTGGCGTTTTCATATGCACTATCCTTGATCTGTTTCTATTTATTCTGATCTCATTATGATTCCGTTATTATAAATACGTCCGATTTATCACATTGGATACTCAGATTGTGAATCATAGTTTTCCTTTTTAGTCGTCTTCGAGATCGAACATCAGCCTTGCATTGTGTTACGAACCTTCTGATTTAAAAGCAAAGCAAATTTGCGTCGCAAACAATGTTTCTTGCTGTTAATTATACCAAAACATAAAAGGCTATCTGTATCTGCGCAATGGGGGCACAGGTGTTTGATCTTCAATGATAATTATATTGATGTTCGTCACATTTTAAAGCATATGTCTTATTAAGTCAGCGTTCGAAAATGGCAATAAGAGCCCGTTGCAGTGCAAATCCGTTTTTGGTTTATATCCCGTACGGTATTTGCAGCGGTTTGTGTTCACCGTTAGTTTAACCACCGTACAGTCAGATGTACGCGGTTTAAGAACTCCGTGACGGTTTAATATAATTTGATAATGTGTATTTTCATATAAAATTGTATGTATGTTAAAATGGTGGTCTTATAACTTTGTTAATTGCATGCTTATCCAGGTGCAGTATGTCGGATTTGTAAATGTTACCATTTCTTTGTATTTAAATTATTTGTGAACAAATGGTTGTAAGTTTTTACTTATAATTCAGTGCTTTCTGCCTGGGGCCTACAAGTCAAGCTAATGGGCCTGGCGTGATATTATTATAATATCATTAAAACTATTAGCTATGTTAATTAGCCACTTTTCAAAATTTACTATAACATGGCATTTAGCACATTAGGAATAATAGCAAAATAGAGCAAACTCCCTAATCAATGTCCAGTTTATCTTTTCTGCAATGTTATTACCTGAGGCCTGCGCACTCAGTCGTCATTGCTGAGTTGCGGCGTTGGATTGTCTTATAATAATTGATGCAATATTTGCACTTATGTTGCGAAAACACGGCTACATCTTTTATAGTTGCAGAATTGAATTATAACAAATTGTGTTATGTATAAAATATTGTCGCGATGAATGCGATAACTTTATCAAAAACTTAGACGAATAGTTTGCACTGTCGTATGTACCTACTATCTCGGCACAATGAAGTCAGCACCTCTAATAGCTATGTAACTAAGCCTGTACACACAGAAC
This sequence comes from Jemadia pseudognetus, assembly GCA_018244755.1. NCBI lineage: Eukaryota > Metazoa > Arthropoda > Insecta > Lepidoptera > Hesperiidae > Jemadia > Jemadia pseudognetus. Next base: position 17,432 of record DWTO01000065.1, read on the forward strand.
AACGACGATGACACTACGTGATTAAAATGTTTTGATAAACAGCTTACCTTTTTTAACTACTTTTCACTTTTTAATATAATGTCAGCTACGCCCTGTGAAAAACGATAGTGCTCCCATCTAGGCGATAACGTTGCCAAATAGGCGACCGAGCTGTCGTTCGTTGTATTAAAAGGATATTTTATATTAAATGTTCTAGTTCTATATTAATCAAGCATCACATGGTGTGCATTGACATACATTTTGTCGTACATTGAATATCATATAGTTTATAAAGTTCCTGCTTTATACACTCCCGATAAAATATTTTCTTTTCTGTTCCATTATATGTATGTATTTACCGTCATCTCAACATTTAACAATCCATCATTATTATCACACCGTCTTTTGTCACATGTTTAATTGTTATCAACAAGCAGTCACATGATTAAACGTCCTGTGACTTATTAAATGATATTTTTTACGTAACAAGCATTTATTAATGTGACATGAGATATCAAATTACCGCCCGTGTGTTTTCAGATTACGCCAAGTCGAATCAAAGTCTAACTTACAATTAGTTCTATGCGACTAATCTAATGAGATGACCTTGTCATATTATGTATGATGAACTCATGACGAAACGTTTGCTTCACACATTCATGTCACATTAGGCAGTTGTTAAGTATTGAGACCGGATTTTAAAGTGCTCATTTCATAACGAATTTTTTGGGAAATAATAAACCGGAATAACTGGATGGTTGCTATACGTTAGTGACGTTTTTAACTTCCTTGACCTGTATTATGGGTTGAGTGAGTCATTAAGTTTGAATTTTTTTTTTCAAATTTACTCTACAGTAATATGAACGTGCAAATTCGTGTAAATTTTTTAAAACGTAATATTTTTGCGGGACGAGCAGAATTGTATTGTGCATGATCACAGTTATGTAATTTATAATTACGAAATTACTATTTTGGGAAATTTCGACACAAGGCTTGCTGGTATAAAAATATACTAGAAGAGAGCCTGTGTTCTGCTTACCAGACAGCTGATAAACTGCGAATATACATACATATTAATGTATAATAGTTTTAATGATTTTTATAGCCAATCTCAGAACAATTGGTTTTGTTCATAACACAAACATTTGTTCCGGGTGGGACTCGAACCCTCAATCCCTGCCTGAGCACTCAGGTCTACTAACCACTGAACCAACGGGTCACATAAACATATAACTCTCGTGACTTACATATGTAGAAATAACGGAATTCCTTGTTTCAACAACGATAGCTAATATTGAATATTCATACAAGCGTTTTGCTAGGCAATCTCTCGGATAACCTATGATCCAATATTGAGGTCTAAATGGTAAACCGAGATTGTATATCGTACTTTACGATAGCCCGGACTCGGTACGCCCGGTCTACATTCATTTGTAATTACAACTCGCAGAAGTAATCTAAGCACCTCGCTGTTATGCCGTAATGTCAAGGTACAAGTGGCTGGACTGCGTTTGTTATACATATTTTGACATATTCTTTATATGTATTTTAGTATGCTAATATCTAATACGCGCGTGTAACGTATAGGTTACATATACTAGGGCGGCTGAAAAGTTTTGAGCCTAAGTACCTATAACAAACATTTATATGAGAAAAATGGTGAATATTTTTTGACCGGCATAAAAGCCCTTTATAATAAGAATTGTATTGAAAGAGGAAGATTATATTGAAAAATACTTTTTTATACATTTCTATCAGTATTTTTAACACCTTAGGCTCAAAACTTTTCAGCCGGAAAACTTTAATACTGTCCGGACTGCAACGTCGAAGACGAGAGCGGTAGGCATGGTAGTCGGAGTTAAATGGTGGTAGGGGAACCGCATTCCTCATAAGCGCCGAGTTGATTTCAGCGTGTTGTACGTGATTCATAACATTACCAATTCAAAATCACAGCATAAAAATTACGCAATATGTTAAAGCCGGGTGCGGTTACGAAGGAGCTTTTATAACGTAACCCTTATACTTGGAAACAGAAGACAAATGTTGAGATCGTACGACATTTTACCTGCCTCATGCAATAATAGTACACCAACAGCTGTTCGTCAGATTATTGTACTGTACAATATTGAATTGTATATTCCATTCAGCTGTTTTAGGATCATTGATGCGAATATTTTCATTGTGTTTTTTAGACACGTCAGCAGCTGCGTGTCTTTTAATAGCAATAGTTGTTTGGTTCGAATTTTAAGGTTCAAATGTTTTCAATAAGTAAATAGATATTCGTTTTCATATATTGTTTTTAATGTTCGTTTTAAAAATAAATATTTCATTATTATTACTATGTGGCCAGGCCAGATCTCTAACCTAACTTCTTAAACACGTGACGCGGTTAAATATTACAATTTAATTTAATTTAAATATTCTTTATGTAAATGGAAATTCGTATTACGTGTTTTAATATATCGATTTTTTAACGTTCGTTGTTTTTTGTTCCAGAAGTGCAAGAGAGGGGATGCCTTAGCTGTTCAAGCGTGTTCTTTTTCAGGTCAGTACTTAATTACTTTTATTTGGAGATATTTAAAAGTCTTGAATCGAGAATACTAAGACGGAACAGTTCCGCCGCAACTGTTCTTGACGTGCGGTGATTTAAGACGATCAAAAGTATAAGATTACTATCGGTTCCATGAATCGATGCAGTATTTTGACATCGATTCTTCTGAAACGCGTCCACAGAAATACTCAGTAAATCGAAATTTGTACACGTTTATTACGAATTTAGTTACGTAAGCTACATACTTGCGTTTCTTGTGAACTCAGCTTTTTGTAATGAACTAATTTTTTTTTGAATACACACATTGTACTACGAAATATTTGTCCTTAATAGATGCAAAAAAATATTTGCGACGCCATATATTTATTTATCATAAAAAAACATAATAAGGTATTATTATATTATTACTACATTATAGGCCGATAGTGATGACTATATCCTTTTGAACGTAAGTTATTCAATCTGCGCGGCGCGACGGAAACTACCATGTTAGGTATATTCATTCATACATAATTTCATTTCATTCATTCATAAAAAAATACTGAAAATATTGTCTGTGCTGAAGTACTGGAAATCTATCTATCTACCTGCGATTTCTTTTAAATGATCAGCGGGTGCAGCCACAAGGCACAATAAATAGTTATGAAATAAAATAATAAAAATCTGTTACTTATTTGGCAATTTTAATCTTAGAATGTTTGAAATGCCATTTGAAGACTTATCATACAGCAAAGATTAAAATATTAGGCGCGACTTTATTCTATTTACGTAACAGATAAGAGTATCTTACGATGATTTGGAGGAAAAAACTTAATTAGAATCTAACGTTTTGTTTAATTAAACGTAGTGTTATCATAGTGATAATACATAAAAAACGAGAGTTTAAAAATAAATATTCATTTAATTAAATGTTACTAGTAGCTGTAGTATACACAGTACTTAGTACCAGTGAGCGAACAAGAATTTTCTGGAACTTTTCGTAAGAATACCTGACATCTGAGATTTTCATACTTCCCTTCTATAAACCGGCGATTGGCCAGCAGGATTCTGAGGTACTTATACCCAATAGTACAATTATAAATTTGTTGGTGCCGATCATAAACGTTATCATCCCTACGAGATGATAATAATGATATAATTTGTCTTGCTATCTACAATTCATCTTATTGATCAAGATACATCCAGTTTCGCGTTTTGTAAAAATTTCTTTGACTCCGCGCTACTTGCTGTATAACTGTTTCTTTATAAAATGCTATCGACTTTTTATATCAAAGGCTGACAAACTGGCGACCTGAGTGTAGTGGCCAGTATTTAAACGTCAAGAGATTATTGAAATTGTGTCAGATTTAAGGAACTCAATTACCTTATATATTTAGTTTTTATGAATAAAGTAAATTATATTTAGTTGTTATGAATAATATTAATATATTGGTTTAAGAATATGTATGTTCTTATACAGAAAATAGTCTGAATCAAAGCCGAATAGTCAATGTTGAAGCTATCACCATACGTAAGTTTCACCAAATTATTTCAGCCGTTTTCACGTGATAACTAAAGTTTGTTTAACAAAACTAAAATTACTTTCGCACATCCAAAGTTTATACTTTATACAATTTCACACACAATAAACGAACCCCCAAGTAATTGAATCAGACCTAGATTTGTTCTCCTCATGGGTGTATTAATAAGTGTTGATAGCATTTTGATTTTTATCTTATTACCATATACATACACAGATAAAACACAAATTGTACAGTACAGGCAAGTTTTGGCGAATGAGTCGGAGAGAGCTGCCAAGGGATAAAGGCAATTGATTTTAATTGGTGATCACAACATCAATCGAGTCTTAATTACGTCCAATTCCGTTAAATTGGTAACAGTTGTCGATCCCTTTCTATTGTATTGCAATGTTGGTTGCCTTTCGTTCACTTTTAGTTAAACGCGCTCCCATCAGTGCTCGGATAATATTCGTACATTGTTGAATGTCTATCTGCCAACTTGCACTGCCAACTAGCGACTTCTTCGCAGCTCCTTAAGATCTTGAGACATATCACTCGCGCGTGAATATGAGCTGTTGTTGTATTACTTTTAACTTTTTGAAATAATAAACATAGGTACTACCTTCCTACTTAACGCATCCATTTTATTAGAAAACATGTACGTACTCGTAGGTCGTAAAATTATCTAACAGTTCCTATCTCCATTTCATATAATACCATCCCAGGTACCCGCTACTCAATCTTCACTAAATAATGTAATATCACGCTTGTACCCGAAGGGGTAAGTAGAAGAGTCTCGTATACCCCCACGTTTCATCAGTTACGTTTACGTCTCACTGAACTATTTTCATACACCGGACACAATTACAAACTCCGAGCTACTACTAGGAATTTGAAATTAGAACATTTCGATAGTACCACACCCAGAAATCGAACCCAACACCTCTCGCTCGACCAACGAGGCCGTCAACGCACTAAATGGACGGTATAATATATAATTTCCTCGTCTAACTGTGAATTTAAAGTTTTAGAGGCATCGAAATCGTGAGCATGACTCGAGCGAGGAGCACGGTAATTGTGATATAATTGTTTTAGCGGGGTCGGTTCCCATTGATGCGTTTGTGTTCATTCACTTACTGTTTTGGTAACGGATCATGAATCACCATTATTTTTTGGTTTCTTTCAATGCGGATCAATAACCTTTGCATTTTTTAAATATATACTATTATTATTATACCGTTACGCCAGATTTCTTATAGCGTAGGCAGAGAGCACAGAATTCCACATATAGCTGCCTATTTTAATTCGTTATTACTATTAGTCCAAGTTTATGCTATTTAACCTCAAAACAATGGAAGTGGTGTAATTGGTACCTACATTTCCGCTGACCGCTGAATAATATCGAATGTTATACTCGTGTTCTTTGCTTGTCTGATTTTTGTTGACGTTGTGACATATTTATAACGATTGCGACACACATACCTACCCGTGGGTCGATACTATCATATATAATTTACTAGAGCGTTTATATCTGTTCAATGTTTCGACTTAATTGCAATCTGACGTATAATCGCACGTACATAAATTATATATTTTTATGTGTATTATTATTACGATCGATGAGATTATTATTATTTTATCGTTATGGTCAGATCCTTAACGGGTTAGGTAGAGAGCACCGAGTGTCGATCATATCTGTCGGCCATTCGCTGATCTTATTTGTAATGAGTTTTAATCTTTGCATTACTGTCAGTATGAGAAGGAGAATAAGGCGTGAGGTATATATGTGTACTTATATACGTAGGTAACAGGACACGCTGAGCCCGACCGCTGATAACCTATCTTATCACTGATAGCATGACAATACTAAGCTACTGAAAATAAAATCAATACGGACTCGTGCGTACGTTACGCTGATATTAAATCATTTGTACTGCGCGCCTTTGCCGTTAAACGCAATAATGATATTCGTATTACAGGATATTTTTAGTAGATGCTAGGCGATTACATGTTTGTTTTTCATATACCTATTTATAATTTTCGGTGCTTCCCGAGTTGGACGGATTAAACTTTTTGTCATGTCATAATAATATTTATGTATTAAACATCGTTAACATTCTTGTATTAAACTGTAGCAATGATGGAAAAAGGCTAACATGCCTATGTAACCCAATCTAATCAAATCTAGGTGCTATATGTAATAAGAACGAAGGATTTACTTAAAATTAATGAATCTTAGACTTACAAGTTTATTATATTAAAATATTATGAGGAAAAATATACTTATTTTGTAACCTAATGTAAACGTGGTGTTTACTACGCGACGTACATATATCTAAATGGAAAAGTTTTATCTTTAAACTTTGAAACATATTAAATTATAATCATTAGGAATAATGTACTTTACTTGCATTTCAAGTTTCCAGTAGAGTTTTGCAAAACGATTAAGACAATCGTTATTTTGGAAGATTTGGCGAAATGGTGATAGATTTAACATGTAAAGGTACAAATGCTTCTTACTATCATTATTAGTCTGTCTAACCCCACTGACGGCAGCGAGCTTACCTTAGGTCTTTTTGTTCTGAATCCCCACGCGGGGTGTGCAACCTGAGGATCTCAATTTGATGAGAGACGGGAATCTTCAACCATTACTTAACTTGCACTACGTATTTTATTTATGAACAATTTTTTTTTTATAATTTCATCCCTTTCATTGTACAAATAATCTAAATAAATTACATTCTGTACGTAAATGTACCATTAATAAATCTGTTTTTCTCTTAATGAATATGACTACGTTTAGTATATAATTAATAAAATTACAAACTAATGACATGTACAAAAATATTTTTGCCCGAATTGAACTTGCCAAAATGTTGTCTGCACACGCTGTATCATTTGACATTTTAAAAAATTAATAGCCATATTTACTTAACGCGTAAAATATTACAGTGGAGTGTGTTTATTGGTATTGCATAGAAATTTCTCACGATACACACATGTTTTACCGAAAACTAATTTGTGGAAAAAAATACGGGTTCCACAAAACGGTTGCTTTTTGTGTTTGGTTCGCACTAATGTGTCAAATTTCATCAACCGATCGTCCTACGTATACTACGAGTGTTGCCACAAAAAGTCTTCGCACTACAATCTACTTGGAAGTCACGAGGGTTAAAGTTGAAAGATTAAATTTAATCACGCTCAAGTAAATTGTTAGTAACGGCGAGTAAATTTATTCATTTTCATAATTTAAAATACTATATCCCAGTTTTAGTTCCACGTTCATAAAAATCGGAATGAACGACTTCAAAAAAGTCCTCGTATTTTATTCAGCACTTTAAAAAAGTTACGTTACTTTTTATTAAACCAGTTATTAATTTATAAGGACGGCGTGGACGAAAATTTAAGTAGTTACCAATACGACACTTATAATCTCATAATCTTTTGAAATATCAGAAAAGACATTAAAAATATCGGCGCGTTAACCGGAACGGTTTTGACAGGTGCCCCGGCTGGGCGCCGCCATTACCGTACAAAAACTTGTTTTGCACCATTACGGACGTACATACGCTTGTAATTAATACCGAACCGTCAGTGTTGATCACGTATCGTGCAATATTACGTGAATTGTTTCTATATTATCTTTAACCAATTCCATATGATCCACTTTCAGTTCAGTAATCTACTTTTTCTATTTAAAATGTGTATCTTATAATTAAATACAGTTCACTGCCTGTCTGGTCCAGCGATTGCAAGCGTGGCTGCTGTACTGGCTGTAAAATATTAAGTATACATTAAAGTTTTCTTTCATTAGCTATCTGAATATAAAAATCCATTACTTCAATTTGATCTATCTCATTTTCCCCAGGCCAATGTTTATGTAAAAATAAACCAATTAAGTAAATAGTTTCTCTCTTTCTATTTTAATGATTTTTAAAAATTTAATTTAATTATACTAAATATGGAAACAAATATTCAAATTAATATTTGATTTATGTAGTAAGTATATATGTAGTTAATTTAATTACTCATATAACTAATGTATAGTATACTGTACTGTACTGTACTGTTGTAATTGTTATGAAAAAGTTATATATAAGTTTTTTCTTCTAAATTACCTTTTCGTGTTTTCAATATAAACGTATTTCAATAATCACTGAATTTCTGTCCAAAGGCTTATTTAGAGACATAAAATTTGATGTCCCTTTAATGTTTACAAAGCAAATCTCTCCTCGTCGTCCCCTCGTCCAATGCCCTCAATGTCACAGAATGTCGGATCTCGGCGCTGTGATGAACAATATCTTCAGGCGTCTCCATGTCTCTAGATGACACCTGCTCTACTTTGGCACCGTGCCTAGTATTACAGAAATACACATTTTGTGATCTATTGTGTGTCAGTGTGTCTTCGTGTCGTCTCATGCAGCGTCTAGCTCTTTGCCTCGAAACCGGTTTTTGACTGCATAGAATTTTTAATTAGGGACAGCTAGATGAACACTTTTTTGTCTGTCGCAACTATTTTTCGTTACGCTCATTTATAAATGAGGCGACCTTCTCCGTTTCTGCCCTTCACGAGTGTCAAGAAAGTTTTTATTTTGTGCACACGACCGGCACACGTGTGTGTTTTCGTGTTACCAATGATAAATAACACAAATAAGCGTCTGCTAAAGATTGTGTGAAAACAACACATAAAAACTCAATAAATGAATTGGTGGTCTATGTAATTCGTAAAAATAGCCATCGGATGGAAGAGAACCATACCACCGGCTCACTTACAGGGTAGGCAGCGAGTCAGCGACCACCTTGTACTTGTTGTAAATATTTTCATACTTATAGACCTGACATGCTTCCACATTCATTTCTCTCTTCGTAGAAGCATGCTGGTTATATGAAAAAATTCAATGAGCCTATAATAGAAAGTTCAATAAACAACTAAATTATCTTAATAATAATATAAAAGTATAATATGAAAAGTACCATACAGTACGTGACCCGTGTAACAAGTATTGATATAACGTAGGGGATGAATGAGTACACCATCGTGTATTTTTGAATCAAATTCTTAAACTTTTAAATGGTAAAGTTTTACAATAATTTTAATACCTTAATGTCAATGTACTTTTAAATGGATAACCAACGATTGCTTTATTTATATTTTTCGCTGTTTATGATAAATATAATCTTAATAAATGATGTTCATTAATATAGTGTTAATGACCTTCGAGGTACTTGATTAAAACCAACTTTGTCGCCCTCGACGCGGTCACGGACGAGTTGTTAACTATTGCTACAGACGTTATTTGTTTGTATGTTTGTGAGTTTGGAGGGAACATTTTCAATCGTGTTTGAATATCTAACTATTTATGTTCGTACAATAATTCGTTTCTTTGTTTCGTATTTTCATAACTTTGAAATGTCACGGTTTTTTATTGAAATTGTTAGAATATGAATTATCGTTTGAAATTCTTCAGTCTTCAATCATCTGTATAAAACTCAAGATTTAATTTTAACAAATGCTTGTGTATGTACTCTTAGCTACATCTACGAAAAATGTAAATATATTTGTACATATATGGATGATTTGTATTCCGAGTTATGCAACTGACTTCGTGATTACAAGCGAGTAGTAAAAAAAAGTTAGAAAAACCTCGAAAATTCTAAACGTATGGTAGCTCAAAATTCAACTACATATAATCTAATATGTATGTCTATGACACGTCTCATATAAAGTTTCTCGTAAAAATTTAAAAAAAGTCTCATGTAAAAATTTTAAAAAGGCTGACTTGATGTCCATTTCCTGCTATTATAAACATAAAGGAAATGAATGTGTACAATGATGAATTAGTACGAATCCGTTCACCGACAAGTTTTTACGATTCCATTTTGTTTTCAAAATTCGAATTGGACGTTGTCCAAGCTCTGACAATAATGTCTCACCTTGAATGGACACCGCAAATAAATGCTACATTTCACTTTCAGTGCAGTGTTCACTGAAATACAGTGCACCGATCGCTTATGAAAGATACAGTGTCTGTGTAAGGTAGAGCATGTGTTTGTAGGTTTTACGTCTGTTTAAATAACGACTCGCTTTTTTTCTATTTGACGTACCTATATAGCACAGCTCGTAAAAAGTATTAAACTTTTCTGCCTACACTTTCGAGTCAATAGAGGCATCATATTATAAAGGAGATATTGAGGTCAAGGAGTCATATCGATTGTTTAGAACTGAGTCTCTTACTCTGGGGGTCCTGGGTTCGAAGTCTGTCGCGCATCTCATTGCAAAAAATGGACTTAAAAAAACGATTAAGCACAAGTCTCCTGTTAGAATGAGAAGGGTTAAGGCCATAATTTCTTACGCTGGCCAAGTGCGACTTGGCAGAATACACACACCGTAGAGAACACGAGGACTGTAAGGTGTGCGGGAACCCTCACGATATATTCCTTCAGCTTTACAGCAAATAGCTTACAGCATTTAGCAAGTCTTATGTCCGTAGCGTTTGTATATTATAGTATATGTACATACGTAGGTAATATAAATCAGCGCTGATGTGTGTAACGGCGTGTGTGATGATGTCTGTGAAATACGAATTGAAATATTTACGTGTTTTCGTGCACTTGTAGACGGATGTTTTTTTAATAATAACTGTAGCGTTAGTCAAAAGCTCGTTACATAATACCGACATTGGACCTCTCTCACGTTCACGAACTTATCTGTAGAGCAAAACGATTCTTAGAATCTCGTATCAGTGGTTAAATGACTAGTAAAAACTGACTTTTCATTAACTGAAGATTTGTATCTGTAGATTCGCATGTACCATTTTTTGTTGATTACAGTGATGGAAGATTACCTAGAAATATTGTTCATCTAGTGTTGTTAATCTGTTAAACATGTAACGTAATATTTTAATGGAATGTTAATTACTATTATTACTTGTACCATCATGCCAGTTCCCTTATGCAATAGGCAAAGAGCACCAACTATCAAATCTCTATCTTTATGGAGCTTATGAGATTATTTTTCTACATTCATAAAAGCACCACATGAAATACATTGATACGTTATCTATACAGATAAATAAAGTTGGAGTGTCTGTTTGTAATATTAAAATGACTTCTTTTTATTAAGTGCATATGTATGTATACACGGTACATATACCATAATAACATTTTTTACAATTTTTGTCTGTCTGTTTGTTCCGGCTAAGGTCTGAAACGGCTGGACCGATTTTCACGGAACTTTCAGTGGCAGAAACCCGACGTAATAAGGAGTTACTTCGGCGAATTCCATGCGGATGAAGTCGCAGGCACAGTTAGTTATAAATATTATTACATCACGACGCTAGGTTCCTTATGGGGTGGGCAGAGTGCACGGAGAGCTCTATCCGTATCCCCACCGACGTGACCTGCTGCTTCTACACTCATTACTTTGATATTGACCTGACCTTGAACTGGACGCGCAGTGATTATGTGATGAGCTATTAATTAATATATGGCGTTTATCAACTTTCTTGCCACATCCGTGTAGATTTATACTATTTACAGCCCGCTCTTCAGATTGTATTGAACGGCAATGCTCGTGTATTCAATTTTTTATTATTTTCAACTTGCCCCAGTCTGGAGTAGGGGCGGGGGAATTACTCTACAGGACGTATAGGGAAAGTTAACAGCTATTCTATTTTTTCCCAACTCTTGTTATAGACGTAACTGGTGGTCACGGGACTTTTCTCAGATTGAGAAAGAAAGGCCCATAGTAGTATAGTCTAAATCGTTTTTAGAAAAAAAAGTTTTCGTACTCATTTTATATTTCAAGAATTTAAAAAAAAAGTAACTGCACGCCTGTAATCCCCGAAGAGGTAGGCAGAGGAATGCAGAACCACTCCCACGTTTCACCAGTTACTTTTACGTCCC
>DWTO01000066.1:0-29304 GCA_018244755.1 Jemadia pseudognetus
ACTTGAGCTTCAATGCATAGCTTAAGGCATTTGTGGCCTTAGTTGTTGTTCTTATCCTGGAGTGTCGTATCCTGTCAAAAAAAAAATTACAGGATATGACAGTATATATAACTAAAAGACTTTTAAATGTCCTGAATAGGAAAATAATGAACTTGACAGTTTCACGTGGCTCCGATTTTCCCCTGTTTAGTGAATATAATAAAAATCGTTGAAATTTTACCAACAATTAGATCAATATAATATTTCATGTACCAATATGAATATCGCATATCCAGGGGTATCATTACAAGAACACTGTATTGTATTAAATGTGTCCGCTAAAATAGAATCTTCGTAATTGGTCTTAATAGCCTCTCATTCCACTGTGCGGGTATGGTTTTAACGGTCAATGGTAACAAAGCAAGACATTTTCGATTTTCTTCACCTTACTCTGCATTCGTTGACTTCTAATCCGTGGAATGGTTCTAGCTTCGAGTTATGAAATTGGGTTAATAGGACCTTTGCGTGCAAAAAGTTCTCAAATTAGATCTTGATGTCTTCATATTTTCATGCATACGTAATGAACAAAACCTTATGTTAACTTTCTTATTAAGTCATAGCAATTCGCAATACGAAAATCATAACACAAATATTTCTAAGTTTCCTCTAGACCTCTGATGTAAGAATGTTTTTGGCTAATATGATGTGTTATTAGAATAAATCAACCCAATCAAATTTGTAATATTAACTGCGATGTAATTTGCTATTTTACAACAGACTGAACAACCGAATATCATACACAAAGCAGATCTCTGAGAGTGTTCAGTCGTCATAGAGTAATTAGCAATCAGAGCTAATCAGAACTATTGTCAGGTAACTTACGCTTATATAAAACATAAGCCTGTACTGTGGTTATATTATTTATTGAAACACGTAACATGGTACATCACGCTGTAAGCCCTGAAAACGTAGACAGAGTGTAGTACACTCGCAGGTTTCGACAGTTACGTTTACGTCCCACCATGGAGAATACTGGCTAAGTCTATTTCTGTACACTATGCACAAATCCAGACTCTGGGTCAATGCTAGAAATTTCGACCAGAAAATCTAAGATAAATCCAATAAAGCACCCGACCCGGGATTTAAATTTAAACCCAGGATTAAGAGATCAACACTCGCATTTGCAAGTATTCTACTTATTGACGTTGGACATGTAAAACTAATCGCAAACAGTATTAGCTCTTAATAGGACTATTGGCTAGTACTGATATAAAATGGAACATGCAGTTTTAGAATTGTTAGTATACACTTTTCCACTCTTAAACTGACTATATATATACTAATTAGTGACAGTCCTATTTTAAGCTAGTCATAGAAGTGTTACTACTCGAGATGACTGAGATAATCACTCAAGCATACACATACCTACACTTCAAGCATACATCTATAGACAAAGCCCTCAAGTTGACAAAATTGTGTCAAAACCTCTCTCTAAGTGATGATGGAAATGGATGATAAATTCAAAGGGTTGCAAAGCTTAGTAATCATATTATTACTAGTATCTATGTATATACAAGTTTACAATGTTAATAATAAAAAAATGCAACTTCACGCCTGTAATCCCCGAAGAGGTAGGCAGAGGAATAATGTTAATAATAATTAGCGTCTATACACTAAGTCTTACTGTTTTATACGAATCAACAAAGCTAATGTAAAAATACGAACGTATTTCCCTGAAGTACCTAATACAGTTGTTTATTTCCAACCTTAAGTGCTCGTCGGAATAAACCGCCGCTGTGCTAATAAATGATTTAACTAAGAGCTGACGGAGCGAGTTAAAAACGGATATACTAATGCGCGGGATAGGAATTTAACAAATTAGATTGTATATGCGAGCACAGTTATTGCAAGGTGGTCCCGCGTTGCAACTATCCCAGATTTGTGTACGAGTTCAATGATTTATATAACAAATCTACTGTGCTCGCCTGAACTGCAAATAAAAACATAACCCACGTCTGTTTTTCCACGGAGTGGTACGCAGAGGAATGTAGTACTTTTCCACGTTTCAATCGGAAGTTACAAGTGCAAAAAGACTTGGTCCGACCTGGGATAGAACCCACTACCTCTCAATCGTGTGTAGTTAAAATAAAATGTGCTTAATCCATAGGACAGGCAACAACGTGTTGGCGTATACTCAGAATATTGTGATTGTGGGAAAGACCCGTGCCCAGCAGTGGGATATAAAAAATGGCTTCCATACAAACACGGTAGGAAAAAACAATAACAACATACATCCATACAGACAACGTTTTTTAAAAGTAGACGCATTGAAAAGTTTATCAAAAAATATTGTTTTCTCTGCGCCTCATATTTGTCATACAATAATCAAAATAATTTATTCCTTTGGCGCGATAATTTTTTTTTAATCAAACCACTTTTTAAATTCTCAAAAATACAAACAAAATTGAGAATTTGTAATGGATTGTTTCAGAACCGGGCTCTCTGTCCGCCGCGCCGTTAACGTGTGTCGGAACGCAAACTTGTCGCAATAACGACTAATTCAACGCTGATTGGATTCAAAACAGACGCCATTTTAAATTCATTTGCATATCTTTATAATCGCGATACCGGACTTCTAGTTAATTTGGCTATTACCAAAAATACGATTTACTTTAAATTTCATAAATATTGGTATTGCTGATTGAATTGAATGTCCTTATTTCAATAAGGATTATCAAAATAAGCTGTTAAGTTGTATAACAAACTTGTAGGTATAAACAGGAGTTTATACCTACAAGTTTGTTATACAAAAGTACATCTTATAAGGCACACTCGCACACATAAGCCAACTCACATAATAAAGTTAGATATAATTTAAGATTTATGTTTTTACTAGCTATAATTCGACATATCATTTTTAATACAGGCACAAGGTACTTTAAAAAGACTAGTAACTAAGCATGGAATGTAAACGATAGTTATGGAAATAAATAATATTATTAATATATAAAAGTAAATGAATGTGGGGGAATAAATCATCTTTGAATGACCCTTGGCTGTATTGAATGACCGAGACATGTAAGTAGGAGCGGAAATACGATCGCGAGCAGCGGTTGTCTAAGGCCTAACCGCACCCAGCATTCCCTAATCTGCATCCCAAGATCCCGCAATACTCAGAATCCCACAATCTACCACAAGGACATGGCTACAAACGCTCATATACTTCGCTTTAAAAGGTATCTGTGGAATACTAATATTGGTGTATAGCCTTTACTTACCTTACTTAGCCGCTACCGAAGCGCTCTCTTCCAGACAACATTCGGGTAGAAATAACGAAAAAATACTAACAGTGGCAAATATACGTCATACAAAAATGTACAACTACCAATTTATTAACATCAGGTAGGATTTATAATTAAAATGCTTCTAAACATATCAATTAGATCTTGTTAACTTTGTAAGTTCATTTTAGTACACATAAATCCTGAACTAAGTCCATGTAGTTATGTAACTAGGAAGTGTAATTACCAAATCATGGACCCGTCACTATGTACACGCTGCTTATGTAACTAGTCTCAGGACCATTACAGCGTCACAATGGATCGACTACCAGTAGGTACTGTGCTCTGCGTAAAGAGTGGAAACCACGATGTAATTGATTTTACATGCATTATGCGTAATCCAGCTAAATGTGCCTTTGCCCTCCGGCCTCTGCGTTACTCAACCGATGTGTTACTGAGGATTTATGGCTGATCTGCAACGAATTATGCGCCAGTTCATTGGGACAACTGTTGTAAGATTCCAGCATAATTATATGTGCGTTAATCTTAAGAAGTCGTGATTTTATTACAAGGTGATAGAACATATTTTCGTATAGCAGTCACAATACCAGCCGCAGTAGTAGTTTGTATCGCGAATATACTAAATTGAGCTCAGTGCACCTATTCCGACCTTTCTTACCACCTATTTATCTGTGTAAGTACTTTACAATTATTGTCTAAATTGTGAAATAACTCCGGTTAAAACTTATTACATTGCGTTAATCTATATAACCTTTACGCTAGTTCTCAAGATGTTAGAAATAATTATTAAATGCGCAAAATACGTGATTATTATTTCAATATGATTAATTGCAGTTTAAGATTCTCTACGAATGTTACTTTCCGCTTGGACGAAGTACATTCGAATCGCGAATACTTTTATTAAAACGCCTCTTAAAATATGCTCAGTCGCTACTAAATTAAAAGTGAAGTAAAGATTAAAATTGATCAATTATAAATTACAAAAATCCAATGATTCTTTAGATAATGCGACAAGTTCAAACTCAAACTGTGATCAGCTGAGGTGCAAAGCTACATATATGCGTTACGTACAATGGATTAATAAAAACCAAGAGTAAAATATGTATGTATTAAAACTAAAAAATGCAATGATACGTATCTACAATCAATTCAAGATGGAATCAGAACACTCACAAAGAAGAATTTTCTTTGTGAGTTTGTGTTTGCAAAATATTTTACACTTGAATTACTCGTTGGCTGGAAGATTTCCAGAGCGACTGCCGATCCCGAAGTCCGGAGTTCAAATCACGCGTCGAGTACTATTTTATTTTTCTAACGTAAAATTTCTAATTGTGGCTTCGAGTCTGGATTTGTGCCCGCGGTATGGCAACAGGCTCAGGTATAGTGGTCTACAGATAGTGGGACATAAACATAACTGGCGAAGTGTAGGAGTGTAATATATTCCTCTGCCTATCTCTTAGGGAATTACTAGCCTGATGTTACGTTGTATATGAAAGCAATACTGCTTCCGTAAAAGTGACCATTGAAAGTAAAAAATGATCAATAGTGCGGCTAATGTTTATACATAACATCACACCTGTGTCCCAGACGGTGCTGGCAGAGGCAGGTACTCATAGGTTTCACCAGTTAAATTATAGGTCTGGGTGAGGAATAATACTTTGCCCAACCCAGGAATGGGACCAGAACCTCTTTATCAGCAGTCACACAGCGCTCTATCAACAACGAAATCTTTAACTACTGAACACGTTCGCTCTTTCGTGATTGCTAATCAGCCGGAAAATTTATAGGAGACTTTCAGAGTGGTTTTAAAATTTCGCCAAATCACCGTCAACTCCATACACTATTATCCTTGACCGCTATAGTGCAATAACATCCTGGCTTCCTTCATGTCTATTA
Organism: Jemadia pseudognetus; assembly: GCA_018244755.1. Lineage (NCBI taxonomy): Eukaryota > Metazoa > Arthropoda > Insecta > Lepidoptera > Hesperiidae > Jemadia > Jemadia pseudognetus. The sequence continues at coordinate 5,178 of DWTO01000066.1, forward strand.
TTAGAACATTATGTTACAGGTTTAAAAGTAAATATATCCGTAGTTTTATAACACCGATAAAGTTCTTTTCGCAAAAAATTTACTGTGGCAAGCTCGGCTTAAAATAGATATTCAAGCAAGTTATAAAAGACACTGCTTTCGTAAGAGCTTACCGACTTTAATTCTTTAACATCTTTCATCGTCAGTCAATAAACGCTTATGAAAAAAGTTTCCACCCTCTAAACTCGGCAAGCGAGTCGTATTTCAGAAATAACGCCATAATTCCAGTTAATTCCGGTTAGTTCCAGTTTGTTTTGCAGTTGATCTGCATGCTGCCAAAATTTGTAGGTCAGTGGAACGAACGGGAAGCGAAAAAGACTACACTTTTCCCAAAACGTGACGTACGTTGCCTTAGGGCAGAAATAGATTTCCGATTTTTATTTACGAAAATCAAACCCGTCTTAAAACTACGAAACGACCAAATTCGTTTAGCAATCTGGGTCCTGCTTCAAGGATTTGGTAGATACGCTGTGAGTTACACGATAAGTTTTACTTAATCTTTATAAAGCTCGAAGTTAACATATCTGATATTAAAAAATTTGTGATAAAAAAAACGTAAGGAGTGTGGTACACTTCCATACGGTTCACAAGTGGAATTATAAAATAAATACTGTATTAACGTAATTGAAGACATTTGGTATCTTGTGCAAAATCTAAAGCCAACCTCCATAAACCGTTGATTTAATTTTTCATGAGAGCAACGATCAAAGAAGATATTTTTTACCGACCGCTCGCAATGTACTACATGGTGGCTAAAGAATATTTTAACTACTTTGTTTGTCGTATATAAAATCGAACGTCTTATATAGCCCTTATTGTTGTAAAGTTGCAAACTTCTTCTGGTTCTAAGCCAACGCTGTCGAATCAAGAGGATTGTGCCACAATTCTCGAACTTAAGCAAAGAATATTTGTGTACGGAATGAAATATTGTACACCGACGAAGCGTGGCAGGTTGTCTGTGACAAGACAACTATTTTTGTGTTTCTTTATGTTCAACATTTAAATATTTTCTAGGTATAAATCTGGTCTGATAGACTCGTAAAAATACTTTTCGATATGTTCTGTAAAATATGCTAACATTTATGGCTGCAACTCTTTTTACTCTCCACTGCTGGGCGTAAGTCTTTCTGGCAACTGCGATAGGCCTGAGATGTAAATTATCCTACTGCTCAAAACGGAGTCAAGAGTTAAGAAACGTAGATGTACATCTTCTATCCGCTGCCAAATAATTGTTTTAAAATCAGTTTTAAAGTCTCCTACTAAGTTTATTGATACCTGTTGAAAAAGTGCTTAAATTATTGTCCAAAGTTAAGGAAGATTATTAGAAATTTTCAACTAGCTGCCATCCACTCAACAGCCGATCACTTCCCCTATTATTTCAGTTATTAGTTTAGAGATCTCTTAAAATTTGCACCCGTATGAGCGCTAGAGATTTTGCCGCTTTAATTTGCCGCAATAACTGAATTCTGTTTTGTTCTAGCTGGAGTTGAGACGAGAATATTAACAGTTTTTGTATATATTATCTTGCGGACATGACATATTTTTCCGCTGTAAATTAAATTTTGTAAAATATACCTACTCTCAATCTCAATTGCGAATACAAAGCATATCAAATTAAAGTCGATCGTCACCTGTAATCAGTGTCAAAATGTAATTATGGATTTAGTAATAACGAACACCTCAAATTTTAAAATCTTCACCTATGTATCTTTACAAACGCAACCGCAATAAAAGTTGCCTTGAAACCAAAGCGACTAGTGGTGACGCTCACAAGCGATAATCTTAAATATGGGGTTCAAAAGACACCGCGACCTCTATTTTACATTCATCTGCAATCGTGTGTACAATAAAAAATCAATCAATTCCGCAATAGAAAATCAACAAAATACTTCATTAACTGGTTGCCCCAAAGGCTCGTTGCGAAACAGCCAACCGGAAATGTTGGGGTTATCTCTGTTACCTAGACACAATACCAAAACTGAACTGTAACAGACTAATTGCATTCTGATTTACATTTACTAAAATTCAAGAAACTGAACGTGCAGATATGATAGTGTCCGATGCAAGATATTAATGTTGAATATTTATGCGCTTGCGCACGGGCGGCGAATGGAGTTTGATAGCTTTTAATATATTTAATGGCTGTTAACTCGAGCGGTGGTGTTGAGATATGATATTGTGTAAAAGGTAATACAAGTAATTGTAAGATTGTGTACTCGGTATAAATACCTATATATGTATTTGTGTATACGGACCTATGTACCTACCTACGCTACATACAAATTTTCTCGGTAGGTTCCTCACGGGTTAGGCAGAGCGCACCGAGTACCAATTTCTATTCTTACAGACCTGCCGCCATTAACTAAATTCTAGTTTAACGAGTTTCTAAATTAATTACTTAAGGTCAATTACTGAGATAAATAAAGAATAATAAGAATTGTAATGTACATACTGTTTTTAACTTAGTTTTTTAAATCAGCAGAAAAATGTAACAGACAATTTATCTGAACGCTACATATTGCATTTTCGATACTGGACTCGACCGTCTCCGACTTCAAAGAGTTCTGCATCAATTTCAGCTTTCGACTTTACATCACTGATATGCTAATTTATTGTGTTTGATTCGGAGCTTAGGAAACCAGCACATATTCTATTTTTTATTACTAAAAAAAACCATTCTATTTGCCCTATGTTGAATTTCTAATCTAATTTCTCTTTTGAGTCTATTTGCCCTAATGATATTACAAGCAACTGCAACGGACCAGCGATATTTTTTTTTAAGACATCTGTCTATGATATACCTACATCGATCGTCGGTTACAAATTATTTAATTATATAGGTACTCCCTTATTACATGCTCCTGGATCGTTCATAATAAAGGTGTATAAATGAAGATACGTGAAAATTTGATGTAAAATTAGAAAGCGAATGATCTAATGTACACAGAATGATTGACAAAAGACTGACAAAATCGATATATCATATACATATGTATGTATACAATGCGAATATTGATGGACGCAGATTTTGAAGAAGACCAACTCTCACCTATCTTGACCAAATAGATCAGATACCAGCAGGCGTGATAACTAGAGAGTAATGTACTCGTATGTAGAATGTTTTCAAGCATAGATATATTTGGCACTTGGTGTTCTCTGCCTTTCCCATTGTGAACCCGGCTTGATAACACAATAATAATGATAACAACGAAAAATACTTAACATCACGCCAGTAATCCCCGAAGAGGTAGGCAGAGAAATGTAGTACACTCCCACGTCTTCACCAGTTATGTTTACGTTCCAATATGGAATAGGTAGTGAGCCTATTGCCATATACCGGGCGCCATAATGAAAGAATAAATATAATAATTTAATTACCCTACTTATTTAATACACCTGTTGCATTCAAATTAACAAAAAATTTATTGGTGTCTCATCTTTCACAATCAGGTACCTCTGTATTTCCATTTAAGCAAAGTTTATAATAATATTTAGGCTCAGACAAAACTGTCTAAACTGGCCGTCTGTCGTGAGGCTTATAATAAGATACCTTTATTTAATTCTTCCAATGGCGTCACAAGGAACGATAAAGTTACAGATTTATGTGAGCAGAAATATCACACATTATTCAATCAGCATATTTATGCAGCGATGACAATTTGTGTTCGATTCATCTGATAACAAATGTAACATGATCGATGTTAAATCTTTACGTGTAAGCGTATAAATCTTGTTGTAAAAAGATTTAAAATTAAATTAATCCGAGGTCAAGATTCCTTGAAGATTTTTATTTAAGAGTGTTACATTGTATACCCAGAGAAAAAAATGGTTGTAATGGTATATTTTTGCAAATAGGTTCAACATAATCTGTGTTCGTCATTACCGTTAAAATAAAATATAGAATGTAATACGTACGCCGTATTGCAATTATTTGATATTATATTTTCTCTTTAATTAAATGTGGTCGAAAAATTAATATACTCACACAACACAATATGGCACGAATAAAATTAATTAAATTTCAGTAAATACTATTTCGGTTTATTGCCACTTGTTTGTGTAATAAAATACGTTTAAGTAGATATTGAAAAAGTTATATTAAATATGAACACAATCAAAACTAAGTGCTAAATTAGTTCGCCCTTCTATATACCCGAAAACTAAAGCTGCATTTGGTGTTTGTGCGAAAGAGAACGTATGAGATGAGCGAGCGAGAGCACGATAGTCACGTTCTGTAGTTTACCGCGCGTCGATTTAGAGTTATAGTAATGAATATGATATAAATATGTATGTTTCGTAAACGGATAACAGCAAATCATCAGAGTTGATACATGTATTGTTTTATTCAGTAACGTATTTTTTCCCGACTTAAGGTATAAAGTAAAATACATGTGGAGTATAACAGTTAAAGCCCTTAAATATTCTTTGAACTTATTGAGTATTTAAGAGCAATTACATTAAATTAAAAATTGATTATTATAATATCAGTAGATAAATGAATGCGAGAATTATACCATTTCTAACAAAAACCGTCGTTTATGACTAAGTATGATTGCAGGCCTAATTTGTTTTTTTAGTACCTACTTAATTAATGGAATATTTATGTATTTTCATAACTAAAATATTGTAGAGTAACGATTAAAAACGAAATTTTCGATTACGTCACCCCGCGCAGAAGACGGATGGCTAACTGCACGTCGCGTCGCTTCAAACGGAGACATTTGGCAAATAGCTATAATCTGACATAATTCTGCTTCGATGTAACGTGCCTAAGCTGACGTGTTCTAACGTGCTGCTACTGTACAAAATTTCAATCCGCATATCGTTATCTCACGTTACATACAGTTCTAGGTAATATTTGACTAAATAAGTACCGATTATGAAGAGAGTGGGGATATAGAACAGACATCAGAATTGTGAGGATATTGGACACGCTGAGCTCTCTGCCTACCCCGTAAGAGACAAGTAAGAGTAAGGAGTGATGGTGTAATAATGAGTCATATGTTCCCTACCATATCGATATATAAATATACAAACAAAAAATTTATTATACTGTTTATTTTTATAATGTAACATGATCTTTTCCCCAGCACTGGGATATATGAAGGCCCGAACTTCCCAAGAGCTGTCCGCAGTGTGTGCGAACACACGACACTTTGAGATTGAAGAATCCTGCAAATAAAATTCGCTAATGAACAGGCAGCTTTATGGTAAAGCTACATCGCGCCGTATTTCATTTAGGTACTGTCAGGTATATCAGCCCTATATCGAATACAGTTCAAAGCGGATATTGCCCTTCTCTTAATTACGCCATGTAACTTGGTCACTGTTATTGGCATGTAGGTAGACTTTTGAATTAAAATCTACGGTACTTACAGACGGTTAGATAAATAACAAGATGCAACCGAATTCAAAGGTACATTTGATTTAATTACTATTAATTGTATAATTTTAATGAGTTTCAGTTATTAGTGTACACATTTGATCAAATATTAAAGGATAAAGGATCTATGGCTTTCAACGTAAAACTCACACTATCAATAAAGCATACAGCGGACAAACTCTAATATAGGATATACATACATCCAATTACATTAATTTGAATTTATTTATAGGGGTACAGATAATCTATCTCCGCGCGGGCATTGTAAGCCATAACGGGTAAACCATTAACCCTACATATCTCACACTATCGACTCCTTAAAACAACATCAAAATCATCTCAGCCCCTCTATTTTATAGATCCGACACTAGATTCCCATTTACAAGAACATGTACAGAGATTCAACTTCTTACTGCCCAAAACAATATTTATATATGAAAGTTTTGGTACTTCTGACCTTGTAATAATTCTAAAGTAATATTAAGACCACTGGGGATAACTAAATGCCCCTGACTGTCTGCTAGCAACAGCGTAGTCAGTGCGAGAATTGTGTTCTGCGATCCCTAAGTCGTATACTCAGCGCGGAAGTTATAGGCGAGAACCCTCCGGGTAAGCCCATGTCTAGCTGTGGACTGATCCTGATGATGAATTATTTAATGTATCTCATTATTTAATACGTAACATCACGCCTGTTATCCCCGAAGAAGTAGGCAGAGGAGTGTAGAACACTGCCACTATTCACCAGTTACGTTTACGTCCCACTATGGAATAGGTGGTGAGCTTATTGACATGCACCGGGCACAAATCCAGACTCCGAGGCACTACTAGAAAATCTAAATTAGAAAAATTCTATAGTGCCCAACCCGGGAATCGAACCCAGGACCTCCTGATCGTCTGTCGCACTTACAACCAACACGACCAACGAGGCAGTCTATTATTATCTATTATTTAATAAATAAGCAAATAGTCATTCAATCGTAACCCGAGAACCTGTTATTATGTACCTAGGTGAACATCTGGACGTATATTTAATCGCGTTTACAGATTCGAGGCAAGATCTCAGTTTCCAGTGCCCCTAGCTCCGATAGCGACCTTTAAAGGCTAATGTTAGATTAGATTCCCTCCGATGCGTGTGAACCATATACAGATAATAATAGTGAATAGCTATTCAAATTCAAATAACTATATTTAATACAGAAACGTCGATGAATATTTAATCTATTGTTAATACAAATGTTACAATATTCCTCTGTATGGTAATAATAATCGTTCCTGTTTGTACTTAGTTATAGTTAGCTAAGTAATCAAATTTGTATCGTATTTAATAAAAAATGAAATACTTCTGTTTGGTACACATGGAATGTATTATTATAGAAAAAGATCTATATTGATTATGAAATTAAACAAGTTGCTGCTCTTTATGTAAAAAAAAATAGCCGTCATTATGAACGCTCTTAGTGAAGTGTAGGTATTTATTTTATTTATAAGTAACCGTAGCTCCAGTTCTCAGAACATCGTTCGCGAACAAAATACATATTACATTTGTTATGAAAAATATAACAGGCCGGAAATAAAACATTTCTATAAAAATCGTGGCCTATATTTCGCTAATTGGTTTAACGGTTTTAACGTCAAACGTAACAGACAGATACAGTGTTACCGTTTATAATATTTGTATGGAGTACTGGTTGCAAAGTACGTACGGGATTACACATCGCTAGCATGGTCAATCCTTACTTTAGAACGCAGGTCATTGCAAACTACAAAGATCAATCTATGAAACAATCTTCACACCTTCCAACCTTCTCTTTGCACTCTTTAAAAATTTTCTCAGGTCCCATAAACTCGCACTTATTTTCAATCTGTTCTGTAACAGTATTGTCAAGTGGGCTCCTCCAAGTTACGGCAACAGAAGTCGATCATACATTTGGATGGCTATTGGTTGCAGGCATACGCTTTAAAAATAACAATCCACGGAATTTAATTGCGAAAGTGCCGAAATCCATCTATTCATCATACCAGAATTGAACTAGACGCCATCCTCATCAGCATCTTGTCTCAATTCAATGCTGGATATTTGCAATGCTGGCCTGGTCTAAAGACCACAATAGTGGCCGGTCCTCGACTTACCGCATCCAGGATGTGCCAGAAAAATCACTCAAATTGCAATTCACTGCAAAGTCAAAGCAAGTTGTTCTCTAACGTAAACATCCATGAATTACGTAAATTAGCATTACTCTGTCTCTAGAATCTACAGCATAGCAGGGAAACTTAAGATTTTATCTCAGTAGGTCGCCACAACCGCCAAGAGAACTCTATATATCTCTATTTTAAAGTGCCATATATTATGACGCAAGGATTTATTTGTCACTAAATATTGAGATTAACTAAATTGTTTATATTAATATATAATTACATTAACTAAATTGTTTACATTAATATATCAACTGGCGCATTGGTCCAATGATTAGTAAACTTAATTCTCAGCCAATAAACGCGATTTGATTACCAACGGGACAAATATTTATGATTCGCCATGACATGGGGTTCTTTGAACGTAGAGTTAAAAGTTCCAAAAACACGTAAGCATGGAGTTCTCTATAATTTTCTTCAAGGTGTGTGAAGTACGCGTGTAAAAATGTCTATTTTGTCAATAAAATATTATCTTTACAAGAAAATTTAACAGTATTTGATGTATGTTTCGTAACAACTCATTAACGGATATCAATACCCACACTCGCACGCTGATGATACCCAGCAAGAAGTGAATTAATAAATAGTAAGGTAACGTTTAAATTGGAACCTACACAAAAACCATTTCACAACGCCGAGTGGGTAAAGCACAACGCGACGTTCATTGATGTTTAACAGATTACAAAGTTCAGTGCATTTATTATTTCTCGGTAAAGTAAAACACTGTGAGTAAAATGCAATTCCAGTTAATGTTGAAATACATTGGCGTATATGCGTAAAATGAAAACCATATTATCTCTAAGAGGTAGGCAGAAGTATAGTACACTCCCAAGTTACGCCAGTTACATTATATGTATGTACAATAGGGGGAGCCATACACCGGGCACATTTACCGACCCCGAGCCACTTCTAGAAAATCTATCTTTGAAAAATTCAATAGTGCCCGACCCGGAATTTGAACCCAGGACCTCTGATCGGCAGTCGCGCATGCAACCAGCACGACCAACGAGGCAATCAATTAGTAATTAGTTATTCCTAATTCAAAGTCAGATTATTGGTCTCTAATTAACAGGACATTTAATTTTGTAAGGTATGTTAGCATCCGAATAAATCTTGTAACATTCGCACCGTCCTAGCTTTTGTGTCGCAACGAAATCATTAGCTAAACCCGCTAGAGTACCTGCCTATTCGCGGGTAAAACAGCGTAAAGGCGTATACACAGTCTATTAAAGACAATAGATTTCCCTATCTGCCTATAATTTTATTGAGTTGATTATAGGGGTTTTTCTAATTTGAAATTTCTAGTAGTAGCTCGGAGTCTGGATTTGCACCCGGTGTAGGGAAATAGGCTCACCCTTAATCTTATAAATGCCCTCTATAACAAAACTGATGAAACGTAAAAATGTAATACGCCTTCCTGCGAACCTCTTCGCAAATTACAGGCGTGATGTTACATTTTTATATTAAGCCAAATTTAATATTATTACGAGAAGGCACAAACTCCCACTCCCGTTCTTTTTTTCTAACCTTCATATGCTTTTGGTTTACCCCATTTGCAAACTGACTGAACTGTTTAAAGCAATACCCCCTCACGGTGAAGCTGTCAAAAGCGTATGTAAGAAAATATTGCTGAAGTGATTCAGGGCGCGTCGCCGTCCTCTAAACAATGAGAATAAGTTAGAACAGTTCCCAATATGTAGCTAAAATCCATTTAAATAGGTAATGATAATCCTTCAATTCAGACACTATCTGCAGTTCATTACAATATCATACTTATTAGGATCTTTTTGACAAATCAAATTGCTTGCGGCCACATCTTTTCCCGGGTCAGAGCTTTCAGGTGTCGCAACATTCAAGCACAGAATTAACGCTGATCCGATACCTGACTGAGTAATGGGCGGATTGTAATGTTTTGCGTACATTAACCGTTTAAGGTGGTCGCTTCTAAACAAGAAAACATTACCCAAGTGTGTACTAAGTCATCCGAGCGATTACATTTCCACCAGCCGCAACGAAATAACTTACATTGCGACCAATTATGCACTGAATGTAGCTTAGTAACTCAGTATGGAATTGCTATTACAATGTCCGTAGACCTAACGGAAACGTATGTATGTATAATTTACCATCTCTGAGCCATGGGCAATTTTGCTCTTGAAAATCTGTACAAAATGTGTATATAAAATGCAATTAAAATGAAAGACATTGACAGTCCTGGCTTTAAATCCCGGGTCGGGAAATATTAGATTTTGCTAATTTAGTAGTGGTTCGGAGTATGGATGTGTACCCGGTGTATGGCAATAGGCGCACCTATTCCATATTGAGACGTAAACATAACTGGTGAAACTTAGGAGTGTTCTACACTTCTGCCTACCTCTTCAGAGATAACAGGCGTGATGTCACGTTTTTAAATCAATTATACTCTCTAATGTTCCTTCATTTAAATAATAACCCGGAAATTCATTAATTATAGCTTAGAAAAAGCTCAGGCGTAAAGCTTAAAAATATTATGTTAGCTGAACATTAATTTAGCTCATGGTTTAACGACTAAAATTACGTAATAAATATAATTACATTATGTAGTAATTTACAACGCGCTACGCGAACCTGGTAAGTATTCAAAGATAATGTCGAACTCTCTTGTAAGTGACCGCGCAATCTCTATATCATTTACAAAGCACAACTTGAGCTAGTACACACTGGGGGAAATAATACTCTGAAAATAATATTATTATAAAAATATATTTGTCGCATGCGGCCTCGATTCCCCGCCAAGACACATTTTTACACAAGTGTTTGTTCTGTCTGAATTTAAAAAAAAGATATATATTTATAAAAATATAGGTTTTGAGCCGTAGAGTGGACCATAGCACGAGCTTTGCCTGCTTTAAAATCAGATTATTGTCCTGAGATATTATTTGTTTAATATTATTTCTTGCTCTTTCGTTACCAGCTGTTTTGAACAGTATGCATATAATGTTGTAGTGACAAGCAAGCGCTTAGAATGCCTCATGTTTAATTTCAACCTCAGATGTGGATTTAGAAATACCTACTCGTATGTATTATTAGAAACTTGTAAATTCTTAGCCAAACTAGTTCTCCTGCAGGATCATTGCTACATGCTATCTCGCTACTATAAGTTTCAGTACTATAATATAGCTAGTTAATAGTAAATAACAAACTTCGTAACTAGATACACGAGTACACAAAAACTAGCAAAAATTATAAATTTAAATTCATAACATTTTGTAAGACTTCTTTGATAATCAATCGTGAAATCAGAGCTTTCAAAATAGTGTATATCTTAAAAGTTTTAGGTTTTAGGTTTCTCCAAAATTTAGGTTTCTCCTTACCAGTCAAGTTAAGCAAACAAAGAAAATTATAGTCAGTCACACCAATTTTCTTCTATTAATCTTTCAATTCTTTCAACAAGTCTAGAAAATTCACTTTAGAGTCCTGAACAGAAATAACGCATGTGCATTAAACTATGCTCGTTAATTACTTATTGCGAATCAAAAACATTCATTAACCTATAGGTTATGAAACAAAAAGCAAATTTCGAATTAATTTAATAATAATTTTTAGGTGATAAAACGAATAGCATATCTTTTATTATCACTCAATATACGCTAAAGAAATCCCAAGCACACGCAGCTCAATTTATAAATTTAAAATTTCAACTTGATGATTTCAATTTGTAAATTTAAAATTTCAACTTCAAATTCAAACAAGATGCGGCAACCCAAAGACAATGCGCGATGGTACTCTTTAGGTGAGGCCTACGACCAACTGTGGACAGTGCCAGTTAGTAACCATGATGGAACTTATCCGTTGCCTTGGTCACCATCAAAATACCTATATAAACGATATAGCAAATAAATCGGTATTGTCTTCGTAATAACTGTCTTTGTTGTACAATAAAACATAACTGTATAGTTAGTGGTGAGCATAAATATTATTGTACAGAAATCAGCACGTGTACGCAGTGTCAAAGATGGCCCGAGAGGTCGTAGCGCAGGGAACACGGCGCGCGGGTTTCCTAGTTTCCCGCAGTGAAAGGCCCCGCGAAGTATTGTGCAACTATCCGAGCGTAAATCTTTAAGGAGACTGTAACTACTGGTTTGGGCTATTATCGCTCTTAGCTGATTAATGAATCAGGATATTACGTCATATACACATAAGATAGTGCTATGTTAAATGTACAAACATATTAATAATGCGATTAAAGATTACAAATTGCAGAAGACCTTTGAAAATTATACATAGCTCCAGTATCTGCTCACCTCCGACAACTAATACGCAAAATTATCAATTGTTTATACTTTGTACAGAGAAAAGCACTATATGTTTTAATTGTTTAATTATTAACTAAATAAAAAATTATATTTTTTTTATGTGCTGTAGTCGTGAAGTAGACGAACGGAGTCGCGGGTATAAACTAGTACGACAACACAATGCAGCTTGAACGTTTGGCATCCACCTGGCATATGCATGCCGCAGGTATAAGTTAGGTATGCACTTTGTGGTCATAAATCAGTAGCCACAACTTAGGTCAATTCCGACAGGGTCCACTGTTAGCATTCCTAATAGAACTAAAATCGTGTGCCGTTGGTATTTATAATATCTTTCGATTCATATCTAACTGTTAATGCACTATGATATAATTTTCACAGAAGTCCGCTGTTTAATTTGTTATGTATATAACAAGAATATAAGTTGTAAATATAAACTAAAGATGAATGATTAGTGTTAATTTATTCAAGAAATATCTAACATAAACCCACGGTTAAACCTACATTTATGAAGAGAAAAATCTCATAAATAAATTACTTATCCTTGATTGTTATTTATAAAGAGTGGGCTTCATAATATTAACATATTCGTTTATCTATACACGTTTTAAAATAAAAAGGAAATAATCAAATTTATAATTAAAAGACAAAACTTATGAACTCCTTAGTCAAGAACTGGTGTTTATATCGTTAACCACATTCTGTACCTAATGTTTGTTATGTAAAAAACGTAAATAAAAGTACATAGGTACTATCCTTGCATTTTGGACCATTCTTCTTAATACACATTGATTCCTTGTATTGTTCTAAAAAAACGTAACTTCACGCCTGTATTGTTCTATTTAACACAAACTGAAATCCAAACCGCTTTCTTTTTAACTGACATAGAAAATGTGTTTAAATTAAAACACGTTAAAGCTAACCGTACATTGAAGCTGTCATATAATTCGCGCGATAACTGAAAGTTCATTATCGTAACATAGTAATTTTATAGCCGGTGTAACAACGCGAGCGGTGTTTTGTTTTAGTAAGCGTTAGTGCTATTGTGAAACGCCAATCAATCGGCCCTTAACGCGGACAACATTTAAATGCCAAGTCGACGATAAGGACAATCACACACTACGCCGGATAGGTTGAGAACACTAGATATCTAAATTCTTACCAACGTATCGTGATTCTTGTATATTGGTAAATTCACATGCTTAAATAGAGTCAGCTTTTGCAGTGCAAGAAAAACATTTGTGTGTAACGAGCAAAAAAAAACAAAATAAGATTTAAGATTCATGGAGTGCTGTCTTAGAAAGAAAGTATATAAGAATCAAAGAGCAGACCCAATCGAGATCATCTCGAAGAGCGATCGCCGGGCGCAGCAAGGTCAAACAAGTCTGGGGCTAACCCAAAAAAAGGTATTTCAGAAATTGTTCAGTCTGCAAACTTACGTAACAATGCTTACATTTCTACTATTTTGCTTCAATATTTTATTTCTTGAGTCAGGACATACTATGCGCACAAACTAAAATACTAAACATTCAAATGTTGTAGTTGTTTGAAAGTACAAAGTACCAACCCTCAGGGGATATCTATGTCCAACAGTGGACCGCGATAGGTGATGATGATGATGAAAGTATAAGAGTATCGAAGCTTGTTCTAATTCATAATTCTTTCTATTCATAAAGTTCTAAGTCAAAAGGTATTTATTTAAGTTATAAGTATTTATTTAAATTATATGTATTATATACTGTAATGTACGAACATCCTAAATAACAGCGACTAAGTACACTCAGCGCCAAATAAACATCAAAGCGAACGCCGATCGCCATAACCGTATCACATAAAGCAAATCGAGCCGTCCATTTTAATTAAATGGAACAATATCTTAATTATAACATTTCCATCTAGATTTGCGCGCATTGCGAAACGAACCGTTGAAACGGGAAAGGCCAAATATAGAAATAATCAGTGATAACTGATTATGCAGAGCACTCCAGGTACAGTCGTGAACAAATTTATTATGATAAATGAAAATTTTATTTCATATGTCGAAAATAAGTCAACAATTTGGGTCGCAAGATTAAATGTCCCTTGTTATAGAGTTGACGGAAAACATCGTGACAGTTGTGGACTAAACAAGAATAAAAAAGAAATTATTTAAGAAAGTAATAAAAGCGTATTCATTACAACATCTACACATTATTATAAAAACAGTCAGAAACAATCTCTGGACAGAATTCAAATGGAAGAGGAAATAACAAAATTATGATTATCTATCTTCCAGCAGCAATGCCTAGTTAATGAGCTGCCTTTATTAGCTAAATAGGCATTCATATCTATGGTCAACCTGTAAAACGATACCTATTACACTTTTAGAATAAATTGAACTATAAATGCGCAAAATCACGCATGTAATCGCTAAGTAGGTAGGCAGAGGAGTGTAATACTCCGAGTCACTAATAGACAATTTAATTTGGAACAATCCCATAGTGACCAATCTGTGATTTGAAGCTAGAAACTCTTGATCATCAGTCGCGCTTGCAACCAGCACGACCAACGAGGAACTTGATACTAAAAATCCATAGTAAAATATAATAGAATTAAGCGTGTTTGACTAACAGTGTTACATATATACGCTACATAATTTTATGAAAGTTTAATAATTTGGTACAATTATCGTTAACAATATTAAATATTGCGTTAATATCTGGTACTTCATGTGAATCAGGAATATTATTGCTGATATAAGTGAATTAATTGATACATTAGGTTTCAAATAATGTTATTTGTTCGGCAGTATTTTTTTACGACTGTACAATTTCGGGTACGTGCTGCAATGCCCCAATGAAATAACATAAAAAGAATAGCTGTTAATATTTTTAACAATAACTTACCTTACCTGTATCAATAGGATATTAATAAGATTTTAATTTACTATCATGAAATCCTTAAAATAATACCGGCGCGCAGGTATGACGTAAATGATGAATGTGGAGGAGGCGCGGCAGGTATGTAAGGATAGAGCTATTTGGCACTCGGTGCTCTCTGCCTACCTCGCAAGGGATCTGGCGTGAGGATATGTATGTATGTGAAATATGTTCTGCCACTAATTAATGACGAACTTTGTTTAGTAGTGGACTAAACTGCCTGATAATCATGATGGGAATCAAATCGAATCTGCTGTTTGGAGGAGGCCTATGTCCAGCAGTGGACTGAGTTAGACCAATGATGATAATAGTATAATATTTTATGACCTGACCCGATTATTCTACATACATACTCTTCACAAACGCGCGTCGTTTTCGGCGACATGACTTCATCGTCAGTCACCATGAAAACGTCTTCGTAATTTTTCCCGCCAAAACTCATTCGTCAATCAAAACTGTCAAGCGAGAGTCGTCAGCTGCGTCGCGACCATGCGGGGAGCAAAAACAGCGTATCCTTGACTTTTACGACGAATCCAATAAGGCGTGCCTCGGACCGGTCCAATCATCCGTGGATGCCAGTAAGTAATGGATATAGTGAAAACAAATACTGGGAAAAGAATAGAGAAATTCAGCACTCAGTGATCTCTGCTCACCTTGTAAAGGACCTGGCGTGATCATATATAAATAATAGTGATATATTTAAATTTATAGTGATAGTGATATATTAAAATTTAAATAAATATAGTGAAACGTGATAAAATTATATTAACCCCTTATAGACCAAACATTGGCATAATATTTTATCTAACCTGTCATCTGTGAAAACAAGCAATAACGAGCATAATCAGTGCTATTACCAATCTGACGTTAATTAAAAATAAATTTTATTACTTCCGGAACACAATTTGACCATAAAGACATATTTCTACTTCCGCTTTTGTTGACAAAGATGGGAGATGAGAACCCCGCAAAGTTCTGTAGAGATGTAGAAACGCAGAGAGAGATGTAGAGCGTATCCTGTGGAGATAATACACTGCTTAAATAACTACTTAACAATATGACTATAAAGTGACGGGTTATCGGCTGACGTCAGCTATCAACAGATCACAACTATGACTAATGAAATAACTCTATGAATATACAAAAGCACAATTAGTGTAGGGCTAGTCATTTGAATGTATTACAATTGCAAATGTCGCGCGGAATGTAGAGCGGCGTAACCGGCTGTGTATCGCGCTTATACCTATATCGTACAAGAGTTTATTTATTGTAATGTATATCATTTTACAGATTCACACGCGCGTTGTCGGACCTGTCGATGATGTCTCACGGCAAGCCCTTAAGGGGTAGGGAGTCTCGTGGCACATCCATAGAGTGCCATGTAATTGTTCCTAACAGACTTGCCTTGCTTTATCTATAGTTTTATAGTTATTCCTATCAATAAATCAATAATATGTTCAAATATATTTGTTAATTGACCAACTCTTGATAAACGCCTTATGTATGATACAATAAGACTATGGAATATGGAAATAAATCTTTTTAGTGTAAGAGGATACCTTTTATACATCGATTAGACGTAGAACACTGCTGAGGATGGTGGTGGGGACGATCACCATTTAATATCTAACAAACATAAGCAATTGATCAACATATCATACTGGAAGACGTGAAAATGTCACGAACGAACAGCATATTTTTTATACCGCCTCACGTATGTACGTTTGTTCGAACGCGCAAGCGGAAGGCACTGCACGTAAAAAACCATCGATTCGTTACAAAAAGCTATTTTTCTAGAATAATAAAATACCGCCGCCCACTGTACCGCGTCCTTGATCGGGCGACCATTAAGCCCCGCTCGGCCTTGACATTATCGCGTATGTCGAGCATATGGTAATGCGGAGCACTCGCCACCGGCTCTTATTCATTCGTGGACCGCAGCATGCGCGCGGCGCAGTAACAATATTAAGTTAATAAATTTATAAGTATTAGAAATGAATGGCTGTGATATTTATACTTAACCTAATTTATTTATTTGTTTATTTATTTGAAACATGACAAAAAGGAAAATGCAACAATGTTTGATCGTTGGTCCCACACTAAGGTAGCCTGTGTTGTGGATGACCAGCGCTGGTCATCCACAAGGGCGCATAAATATTACATAAAAGGCAAATTAGGCAAAAAAAGAAAATAACAAACAATTTTTTGTATAAATGTGTGTCTGTACATGAATGTGTGTATGTAGGTAGGTGTAAAGGTCGGCTCGTGTGTGTATGCATGTGAGTGTACTAGGCTAAGGCGTATAACAAATTTATTTAATTACGTGTTCACTAGTCTATTTGAACCGAAAATAAATAAGTCTAGTTTACCGCTATATCAACATGGGGAAAAGAATTAATTAATTGATTAATTAACGAGTGTTTCTACCGTTACGTTTCGCATGAGAAAAAAATATATCAAAATATGAATAGTGCGTAATATCGTATAATTATGCCATGCTATATTTTGTAATGCATCGTAACTTCACCTAATACATCACTTGACTTACGTAACTTTGACTTAAATAACTAATAGGCATAGCGTTGACTGACTTTAGTAACATAATATTTACCTATCTTAACACTTAACTAACATAACACTTTACTAACATATATAGCATTTAATTAACAACATTTATTATTAAATTTCCTACTGCGTCTCCGTTGCTTGAACCGTCCAATTAATTGTGGGTGCGTCGGCACCTGTACTGCAAAATACTTTTGGAGGCACAAGACTTGCACTTACTTGTAGACCGAGCGCTGGTGAAATAATAACGCATGACATACGAAACAATGTACAAAATTATTTATGTATTTATGTATAATATTGCAATATTTAGATATTGTGACTGCCTCGGTGGTCGTGTTAGTTGCAAGCGCCATTACCGATCGGAAGTAGGTTCAAAACTCGAGTCGGTCACAGATACACACATCATGTAGGAACCCTTCCAGGGTACGCAAAGTAAATGAGAGCCAATTTTTTCAATAGTTACAAAATTCATATGTCTAAAATGTCTCATAACGTATACAATTACCGGCGCCTAGACTACAATCCACTCCAGCGTCCGCTCTGCCTCCGTGTAACGAACATTTTAATTACTCTACATACTCGATAGCGCACTTAGTTGTGTCTCTTTATCTCGGAACCACATTTTTTGTATGTCGCCGCGGGTCTTTTGTTTTTTGGTAATCGTACCCGTCCTTCTCGCTCCATTTAAATAAACACGTTTAGTTGGCACCGAGAACGAATATTTAATTAATATGTTACAACTCACAATACGATTTGATGGAGACTAGCGTTAGGAAACCAAACGTTGTCTCGATCAAATATTGGCTGATGATAGCGTAGGATTGCTAGGAAAAGCGTGCGTTTATAAAGAGAGTAATGAAGTTAAAAAATCTAGTCAGCTTTGTAGTAGCTTTGTAATCATTTGATACTCTAGCTCTCTGCCTACCCCGTAGGCAGGGTAGGTTTTATATTGTTACATAATAACGTAGCGTTATTATGTAACAATATAAAATTAATGAGGAGAACCAATTAAATATTGAAGATTTTCGGGCATTTTGACGATAACAAGTTACGGTAACACGCGAATTAATTTCGATAGTTTCCTAAACGAAGACATACCTGTATTCGCCATTCGCGCCGTTTAAAATAGATCAAACGAGAATCGTACCGTCGATGTTATAGTTTTTCGTTTGTACGCATGTTTTATACTAATTTGATAGGTCCTAGCAACAAACATCAGTATGTATGACGGCAGTCAGTTTCCCTCGGCCCAACTGACGTTTGAGTACCACGTTAAGAATCGTCGAATCATTTAGATTTCAAAACTTTGCTGCGCATTCCTCACTTCTCCAAGTATATAGGGGAGAGGCGTGCGAAGATTATTTAATATGTGCATAGAAAAAAACAGGTTTATGCCTGGTTATAAAAAAAGTTGCCTCAAACTAGGTTCGAACAATTTTAAATTGCAAAACAATTGTGCATTATAATTATAACGGATCTACCCATAAGTTATATTATTAATACAAGTTTTTTACACTGCGTTCATTTATTTACTCATTTATTATTTATATTTATGATTGACATAATCTTTTGAATACTTGTATAAAATAAAACACTTATTGAATCCGTTTCTTAATAAATTCAGTTTTTTTTATATATAAATGCTGATCGAGTATTATTTATTGATTTAATTCGACGACTTCATCAAAGAATGTAACACAACGCATGGCCTTGCGTTGAAATAAATAAAACATTATCGCTTATATGGATACAACATGCAGACGGACATTGGCCTTTTTGGCCGATTTATCTTTGCTCTAATTAAGTATAGCAACACAACTGACGATAAAAAAGTTAAGGATTTAAAAATATTTTTCTTTTATGTTAAAGTTTCTTTGCTCCTAGAACGTAAATGAATTGTTTAAAAATATATTGTGTTGGCTGAACTGAATACAAATATTTCAAAAAAACATTTTAGCAGGAAACAATATTTCATTTTACTGTATGTAGACTTTTGAAAAACCCGTATCCATTAGCAAAATAACAAAGGGATTGATACATTATTAGTTGCTAAGGTTAGCATCTTGTCAATTAAAAATATATCCTTTATATCTTTGTATATGCAACATAAATATTTTATTATGTTATCTGTTCTACTTTTTCAATAATAACTATAATAATACATTCAACATGGTGAGCGGGTTCATATTTTACGCGCGAAATGGATATTACCAGTTGCGGCCATTTTGAATTTTCCTGTTGATGTATAAATACAATTTATTAAGAGTATTCTTTTAACTGTCTGTTCCTTATTACATTGTAGTATGTTAAATCTACAATATATGTTTGTGATCGAAACAGTTTCGTTTTTTATTTCATACAAGACTTTAATTAAGGTGATTCCTGTTTATTACTCGTGTTGAAATCGAGAAAAAATATTTAAATGTTATAATACAAACTGATATAAATGAAATATCCATAGTATCTAGTTCTTAGTTTTTTCTGTTGGTCAATATTACAATTTGTGTTTATAATTATTACATGTAAGTTAATGCATTACCATTTCGTTTATATCGTACCTGGCGCATGCGGAAACGAACTGTATACGCGTTTTATTGACGACCGGACGGATCACTTCGTTACATGGTAATGATTACGAAGTTACAAAACTTTGGATGCGGTATTAAATTATTAAAATAAAATTACGTAGAGCGTACAATACTTATTATCATTAGTGTTCTGTAAAAAATAGTTTTCCTTGAAAGTAACAGTCATATTCACTAAACTGTTACCACGTGAGGAAAATTGAAAATAAATAATTATCTTATGATTAGTAAAAAAAAACCACATCCATTTTTCTCAAATCATTATGCACGGGTTGTTAGTTTTATTTAGTACTAAACAAACATTTTATTAAAGTCTTGGCTACCCGCAACATAAAATACTTATTTGCATCCCATAACTGTCACGAGGCCTCTAATGAAATCGTATACAATAATGCAAATTGTACCGCTCTGGTGATATTGGGAATTCAATTAATTGAACCATTAAACTTTATATCAACTTACGCACTTGAAATATAAATAAATATGTGTTTGAAATTAATATAACCGCCTCATCTACTACCGCCTAATAATTAATATAGTTCTTCTGCTACTTTAAAACCTGTTAGAAGCAGCTTATTAGTTAAGAAGTATTTTAGTTTAGTCTTCGGCAATAAACCTTCTTAAAATATAAGCCAACATATATAGAAATTCTCGAGCAATATAATAATACAAGTCACAAGTTTGTCTTTCACAACTAAGCACAGTTTTAAAACTGTGAGCCCTTGGCAAAAGTTTTATAAAGAATTAAATATGTTCATTTTACATAACAACGATACATGATTTTGTTAATGAAGAACTTAATTGGGTAGATGTAGGAGCGAAGCAGGTACAGGTATCGAAAGTGACTAGGGGGTTATTAAACATATGTACAGATTTTATTTTGATATCGAAATATGTAAATAATTAACGACAAAGGGATTTCTAAGCATCCCCTATTAAAATCCCACACCGGAAGCATCAGCGCAGCGCGACAATTGTTCCGGTACCGACAAAGTACCGACTTTAACAACGACACGCATCTCGGAAGCCAATGTTGTCACATTTAATTATATATATATTAAGGCGCGCACTAATTAGATATATATGTAGATTTGTTTAGTAAACAGCCAGTGAGGGCGCCTAGCGACATTGGCACATATATTTTTTCTCTAAAACCGGAATGCTCGTTAGCCTTTCGCTCACGGATTCTTCCTACTGCGACAATTAGTGCGCGCACGCGTGTCAATTGATTTTGAATTTGTTTATATGGAAGTCTTCGTGTAGTTGATTTACGCTTAGATCCGCAAAAGAAAGAAGCGAACAGATTAAAGTTGTATTCTGCGATCCCCAACCCGTTTGCCCAGCGGAGGGATTATGGGCGAAACTCAAAAGAGCAGGCCTATGTACAGCAGTAGACTTAGAATGATGGCGTCAGCTTTTGGAATTGCACTTTTTAAACGTAGCATCACGCCTGTAATCCCCGAAGAGGTAGGCAGAGGAATAGAGAACACTCCCAGGTTTCACCATTTACGTTTTACCATTTACCCACATTTTAAATCTTTTTATTTAGTGTTTTTATGATACGTATTTGCTGAATATATTAAAAGTTGTTACTAATATCTTACACAATACATTGACCACTGAATAATATGTTTTGAAATCTTCACTGGAGCAGCGTGGTTTTAGTATGCTCCAGGTATTACATAGTTGTCTCTAGATTTAAATTTTTGTACACAGCAATTTATATATTAAATTAGATTATAACACGCACCTAACTACAAAAACATTCTTAGATCCATCCATGACTGTTCTGAGTTTGATCATTCCTACATCCATTACCAAATACATGTTTAAGTAGACAAATTCAAAACCTGAATGGATAACTAAACCTCACCTCATTTGTTTGCGTCAGGCATCGAACCCAGAACCCTACAGGCGCGTGGCATGCGGCGAATCGCCTGCGACCTTCGACATTGTAAGCGGGCGTTCCCTTTGCTTATTAGATCCTGACGAACGGACACCGAAATATTGTCTTACTCAACTTGAATTACCAGTATTAATATCAGATGGATTATTTAACATAACATCACGCCTGTAATTCACCGAAGGGGAAGACAGAGAAGTGTAAAACTTAGTACTGTTATATGTCTCCCCATCTTATAGGGGTTAGCTATTGCCATACACCGGGCAGAATTCCAGAGTTAGACCTGCTACGGAGATTTAAAAAAAACTTAATAATAGATTGTCCAACCTGGCGATCGAACCCGGGACCTCTTCGAGCTCAGTAAGTACTAGACCGAAGCAGTCAATATGACTAATGTTATGTTTAATTATATCATTTTTGATATATATCTAAAATGTAATAATAATTGGAATTGTTATATGACAATTACATTGAACAATAGTAGTTTTAGCAACATTTATAATTGTTAATATGCAAACAAGTGTTGTCACTAACATCTAACCACAAGCGATTAAGCGATATGCTATATATTCGCTTCCGTATACGAGGTATGAAACGCTTCGACTCATCTCTTTTATTCACAAACACTTTTTAACTTCATATTTTGTTTTGTGTAAACGTCATGTTCTGTCTCTTTCACTCACATTGCATTCGATACGTGTTAGTACGAGCCAAAATATCCAATATGGCATATAATTATAAATACAATACAAAATAATACTACGGTTTCTAATGAACTACGATTATCGCATCAGATCCTGTAAAATATTTGATAGTTCATCTTTACCATTATAACACATGTGTTACGTATCATAATAATATATGTATAAATTAATTGAATTATAATTGAAAACACATCTCCTATAATATTTTGGCATATTAATTTAACATTCCGTAAATTAAAATGTAATTTATTAAATCTAGATTGTTATATACTCCACAACAATATTACACGGGGACGCAAAGATACAATTGAAAGAACATGCTAAGACACTTTGCAATTAAATATTATTAACATGTCAGTTATCCACTTAAATAATACGTCTTTGGGTCTGTTCTAGGAGGTTCCGATGGAACTTAGATAAGCGACATTTACTGGCGAATTTTGTTAAAGTATTAATATTGCGGCAATTTTTCAAATGTCTAACTCTTTTACATACCTTCTAGTTTTCTTCCTACCACTCTATTTTTCTAGAGTCTAACCTTAGGTTCACAGATAATAGCATTGAGAGCCCAATGGCTTCGTATTGGCCTCCTACGTCATTGACCGGTAGTTCCAAGCCTGGAGCGCACCTTTTTTTTCTCAAAATTATGTGCCTATTTATAATTAAGTATAATTATAAATTATTATAAAAGCGATAGAAAACATCGAGAGGAAACCTGCAAATATTACCATCCTCCAAAACATTCCAAGGAATCCACAGTCTACAAATGCGCACTTGGCCAGCGCAGCAAAATGTTGCCTTAACTCTTCTCATTCTCGAGGAGACCCGGGTAGAGCAATTAACGATGAAAAGGTTGATGATGCTTCATCATATAACGTGACTTCACGCCTGTAGTACCCGAAGAGGTAAGCAGACAACCGAGGGGCAAATTCAAACTCCGAGCCTCTACTATCGTAGAATTTTAAACTAGAAATTATAAGTTAGAAATTTCAATAGTACCCAAGCCGGGGTTTGAACCCAGCACGTATCTATCGGCCGTCGCACAAGTGCACCCATTCGACCAACGAAACAGTCTACTGTGATTGTAAGTGGTTGAACATATTGTGATTTGCGTATCAATCCACATTGGACTATTTACGTAATTTCACTAAATACACTGTCATACACGCGAATGCATTACAAAAGTCAGCCAGATATGTAAAATCGATTATAACAAAATTTTAAGTGTCCAAAATATTTAGATATGGCTAACAGATTGATCGATGTACGTAGTGTTGTTTGATGTTTATTAGCTAATTTTTACAAGTACCAGAAATAAATTGACGTACTCGTATCTTTTGTAATTGAGAAAATAGTGGCCACCTATTTGGTCGAAAGGATGTTAACGTGACGACTGATCGAGAGGTCTTGGGTTCAAACCCGGGTCGGTAACTACTGCATTATTGTAAAGAGACTTTCTCGTTATAAAATCTGGTAGAGGCCCGAACCTCTACTAAAAATAGAAACTTCAAAAGTCTGGATTTGTGCCCGGTGCGTGGCAAT